>JAFIDM010043754.1:257085-267579 GCA_023159025.1 Thereuonema tuberculata
GTGCAAGTTCATACGTGAACAATTCCTTGAGGTCTTCGTCAGACTGCTTGGCAATGCAAACTCACTGGAACAGAGTCCGTGGATCGACTGTAACTTTCTTGTCTGCAATTTTCAACGAACAGGAAATGGATGCGAGGGTAATCACCTTATCCTTTCGTTTCAGCTTCACATTTTAAACGTTTGTCCCACAATTTTCTTCACGGAGATGATACCAATTTCCCGGCAGTGTAACAGTTCACATCTTCATGACCGATTTCGCCTGTGCTTAAAGACACTATCTCCTTATTATCAAGGAATGGTGGATGTTCAGCAAACCAGCCCGCACCTTCTCCAGATTATCCCTAATGACTCGCGAAGGCCTCATATCTACATGTTGTTCACCAGTGTCTGAACTTATCTCTACTTGTTCGCAGATGTGTTGGAGGCATAACATACCCAAAGTTAACCTAGAAAGCACACTGTCACTCCCCCCCCCCCCCCCCCCCCCGACTCCCCCCCCCCCCCCGAGCTCTCCATAACTTTTCATTGCCCTCATTAATATCTGTTCAATACTCATGTCATACCAGACCAGAATTTATCACTTCGACGAATAGTGAAGTAGCCTTGTGTCGTGAACTTGTGAAATTCCCGAGAGTCCATTTTGTCTTGTAGGTTGATCATGTCTTGGTAGTAGAGATGCGCACTTTTAGCATAATTTAAATGACCTGCTTCATGAAAGAAGGGTATCATTTCTTTGATACATTCGAGATGCAGTTTCGAATCACCCATCTGTTCAGCTTTAATGAAGTCTTTCATCAGAGTACGCATACGGAAGTACTGAAGTACCCACGGGGCAGCAGTGGGCCCTTTCTTTGCAATCGTCGTCAGCAATTCTGTTAATTTGACAGTCACTGCATGGAATGCCTCATCCTCATAATGATGAATCTGTCAGGAAAATTGATCAACCTGTCCAGTGCAGATAAGTCTTCTTCCGTTAAGCTGAGACGTTCAAAAATCGAACCAACCAAGGCAGCATGAGTGAGAATTTCCGCTCGAACAGCCCTGGCATATGCATGACCTGACAGTATTTTATCAACACTATTCCCAGCATAAATTGTGCTGAAATCTGATAATTATCCAAACCAACATTCCAGAAATTTTCAGATTTGCAAAATCTATTTTACAAAATCTGACTAAAACATAAGTCTATAAAAAAAAAAAGAAATAAAATAATAAACATAAAATAAAAATAATATTTGGTAGGACTAATATGTAAATACTGTATAACAATATAGTCTGTAACAGTGTAGTATGAACATCCTACAAAGAAGGAGGTAGTGATGGTTGTAGGGGAGGGGTTGAACTATGAAAATGAAAGTAGATATCATAAGTCCATTAAATATGTTGTAAAATGGAAACTACATAGCGGAAACAAGCCTTTTCAGCATTTTTTTACGATTTTGAGAAATTTTGCACTTTTTCGAAGCCCTGTATCTCGGTACCTATGGGGTCAAAAAATAAGTTTGACTCGTGAAAATTGAAGGAAATTTAATCCTCTACAAGTTACTATTTTAAAGTTTTCCGCTAAAATCAACCGTTTACGAAATATTTCGAAGAAACTAAAAAAAGTGCAAGAATTTTGCAATCTTTTGCCCTTTTCCAAGTTTCCACAGGATTTTTTTTGTTCGGAAAATTGGGTGTAGTACAACTGGACACCAACAAACAACATCCCAAAGATTCGTTAAATTCGGAATTTTTGCAAGGTACCCCCTCCGATTTACACCTACGACGACTGGACTATATAGAGTTTTCCAAGAAAAATTTCCAAGTGTAAAAGTGGGATTCTCCAAGTTTGCTGAACTTAGACCTAAAAATTGTGCTGGCAGGACAGAGTGGAACACATTCAGTCTGTGTGTGCACCACTCATCAGAATGTGAAGCTTATGTTTGAAAACGCAAGAATAAGTTCAGTGACGAATGGTGAAATTAAAATGTACATGGAGTGTCTGCAAATGATGGTTTGCAGCCCACCATCAATTGACTGTTTCTTTTCAAATTGTGTTTCATGTCCTGGTACTTCAAGGATTAGAGAATTTTTGGAAAAAGCATTTGAAGACAGTGCAATTGAGACTGTCACATACAGACAGTGAATCTCTGTGGATCGATGTAACTTGGAAATAATTCAAAAACCGGTTAGTGAATTTGTTGATGTATTTTGTGAAAAACTTCCTTTTCTACTTCGTCATCACTTCACAGCAAAAAAAACAGTGAATTTCTGAGACATACCAAGGAAAATCTTCTGGAATCTCAAGTGGCTGTCATTTGTGACTTTTCCGAGAATTATTTTTTGATTTTGCAAAATGCGGCAGAATCATATCATTGGTCAAATAGTCCGACAAAACATTCACCCTTTTGTGATGTATTTTAAAGAGGAAGAAATCAAACATTTCAATTTTGTAATAATATCAGACTGCCTCAACCACAACACTACTGCTGTCTATCCGTTCCAGGAAAGTTGATGGAATATCTGAACTGCAAGTTTCAAAGACTTCCCAAAAATTTCTTCTATTTTTCGGATGGTTCTGCGACGCAGTACAAAAATAAAAAACATTTCTTAACTGGTGTAATCACAAGCAAGATTTTGGAGCTGAAGCTGAATGGCATTTTGAAAAGGTCCATGCGATGGGGTGGGGGGGCCACAGTAAAATGACTAGCAGCCAGAGCAAGCCTATAAAGATCAAGCCTATAATGATCCCTATGAGGATCAAATAATGAATGCAAGGCAACTGTTTAAATGGGAACAGAACATATCTAATATAGACTTTAAATTTGTGACGATTGAAGAATACATTAAAACTGAAGAACAACAGGCCAGCCGGTACAGTACAGCTGTAACTATATCAGGCACTCAGAAATGTCATGCTTTCCTACCCCTCACGTGTGGAACCAAAGTAATTTTGAAATTATTTTCTTCTGCAGTTGTTTCAAGTACTTAAACATAACTTACATACTAATTTGTTAAGTCTTAACTTTACTCGTGTAATATCGGATTTTTAATGGTAGGTGTAGTCTATATGTGACCTTTTTACATTTTAAAATAAATATAAAAATAATAGCCAGTGCTTCTTTCAATGTGCTGCTTGTTCCAATCAATTTTCTGAAACTGTACTAATTCTAATGTTTTTCACAAAACCTGTGTGTTTCTAAAGCCCTGCATCTCCTGATCCCATTGAGATCCCATGATAGAATTTTGCTATAGGTATTGAGACATTACAAACTAATTTTGATAATTTTTAAAAAATTTTAAAATTGCCACTTTTTGAGAAATTTAAATTTTAAAATTTAAATTAAAATTTTCAAAAAAACTTTTTTTTTATAACCCCTATCTTGTGGCATATTGTGGTGTGTTTCGTGGTGTCTGGTTCGTAGTAAAATAAAGGAGGCTTAGACCGTTGGGTCTGAACTGAACTCTATTCGATCTATCTCTGTGTTTGTCCGTTTATTTACAGGTAACATCGGTATTTATAGACTATGTACAAAAGGATATGATTGACTGTGGCATTTACAAATTGATTGGGTGCTTTAAATGCCACGTGATCACAACGGGTTTTTAAACCGTTGTGATTTAAATAAAAGTGAATTAAAAGATGCCCCAAACGTTAAAATTCAAGAATAAACAGATCAACAGATAATTACAAAGGAATTGAATAATAGAGATTAAAATACAGAAAAACGGAATAACTGAAATACAAAGGATAAAATTATGATAAAACTATACAATAACTATAAAAATCACTACAATATGTTATTAAAGCTCTATTCAACTGCTTTAAAATGAGACCACTCCCAGGTTTGTATCATCACTGGTTGCTAGCCTACAGGCAACTAAAGGTTCCAAAATATGTAATTTTTTGATAAAAATTCATATCTTTAAAAATTAATAACTTCAAAAGTAATTGTTGTAAACAACTGAAATTGGGTATTTTTTCATAAGTCTATGGTATATTGGTGCATACCAAAACTCATGACAATCTGAGACATCAAATCTGATTCAGTGTGTTGATTTGACATGGAATTACCCTTTATTATTTATTTGTACTGAGATGTATAAAGTTGAGAAGACCTAAAAGAAATGAATTAATCACTGCGAATACCCTCTCCATATTCATTAAATTAAAGTTGAAGCAATATAGGGAATTGCTGATAGTAGATTAGTATGTTACTATTGAGATCTGCAGGGAGCCTAATGATTCTTCTAAATTTCAGGCGGTGGGACAATCCTTTATGCTCTTTCCACGTGCCTAGATCTTTGGAGTAATACATTTGCTAATATATTGTCATTATATCCGATTCCCAAGCCGCTTTGATGACTGTGGGAAATTACTCCTGTCTTAATAGTATGGCAAGTGACCCATTTAAAGTCATCAATAATTTAGTAAGAAATAATGGTAAGTTACGTCTTTTTTGGGTCAAGGCACATGAGGGAATTAAGGGCAATGAAGACGCCGACAGAGAGGCCAAGCGGACCGCTTCTTTACGTATAGTTGTTTTCTGCTATTAAGTTTTTCTCGATTTATTAAAATTAAACAATAGATAGCTATGTGGCAAAATCATTGGGAAAACACAGAAAAAGGACGGCCACTCTAACAAGGTTAGCGAATTGCTAACCTTGTTTTAACTTTTTTTGCTAACTTTGTTCTTAATCAATATCTCATCAGGCTTGGCGATTTTAAAAGTTATCTTTTTAGATTGCGATTGAGGGATGAGGCCAAGTGCTATTTGTGTTATATAAACGAAGATGAGGATCCTGACCAAGTCTTACATTGCCGAGATCCTCAGGATATTATAGTTAGAAATCTTTTCTACTTCAAAGAAATATTCCTTACCATGTCCTGACGCATGTGCCACGGATATTCCAAAGTTCAAAATATGCGTCTTTAATAATCATACGTGATCTCTTCCTTTCTCTCTTTTTTAAAGTAAATATCTTTATTTTTATCTTTCTCTTTTGTATTTTATCATGTTTTCATTAATTATTGGCTTATTATTATACGATAGTTATTTATTAATATTTTAACGTTGTTAATTCTAATATTGCTATTTTTGTCTTCGATATTTATTTACGAGATTGGTTTAGCGCTCGATGGTGACCGCCAAGTGCTGTATTTTTTTTTCATGTTTAATGTGTTACTGAAATATACAATTACTTTATAAAAGAGATTTTAGATTAATTTCAGGCTGGCTTCTTTGATGTGTCAATGGAGAGGGTGGGGCCCGAACTGTATCCGGCCTCATGGATAGGCCCTTTGACTATCCATGGGATTGTTCTGGGTGGGCCTCTGCCGACCGTTTCATACTCCTCCTAGGGGATAGTTCGAGAATTTTCCTTTTGCATTTTATATTTGTGTTTATTAAAGAACTCGATTTATTATTGTTCTTTTAAATCTTACTTTTTTTATGTTATTTTCTTGTTGTGTGGGAGACCAAAAATCTGCCATATAAATACTGATGTTGCTCGTCATTCTAAAGTAGGTTAGTACGTGGAATGTCATGAGCGTTGGAGGTACCACGTGTTTTGCTTCCTTCCAAATTAATCTTCCTCTTCATACATTTATTTCTCACTAGTAGCGTAAATAATATTTCTATCTTCTTTTGCTTAATTTTCTGGCCATCTTACTCTATAATTTCTCGGTGTTGAAGGGTATCTAGCTAAGGAGAAGCAATCGGCGGTGGCCCTGCAGCAAGACATTGCTCATGCTGGGAATACTGGTGTGATGCCGCTGCACCAAACCCACCGGTGATTGATCCTCTCCTGCAGCTTTCACTTGTAAAAATTATTTAAAAATTATTATTTGAATTAAAGCTTCAATCAATAAGACAAATGACTGACGTAAAAAAAAATATACAGAAAACGTTCTTTAACTTGCGGAGTGAACTAATCAAGAAACACAATGAACACGCACAAACTACGCAAAGGATTCGCACCCCCAAGCTGCCATCGCACGTTAAAGAACGTTTAATGATTTCTATTTATAGCGTAGTTCTCATTTAATGCTGCTATTAACTTCCTTTTGTGCTTTGCGAGTTGCAGGCCAAGGAAGTATTGTATTTTGTAATTTTATTAATTTTTGTTTTGGATTTCTTTGGGGAGAAGTCCCGCTCTTGGGAGCAAGAGCTGGGATGGTTAATCTTTCGCACCTTCTGAGCTTGTTATTGGTGGAGTTTGGCTGGCTGGTGAGTCCTAATAAGGACGAAACGGTCCGTCCCAGTCTCTTCACAATGACAGCTTGGGGGGGCGAATCCTTTCCGTAGTTTGTGCGTGTTCATTGTGTCTCTTGAAAAACACACAGAACTTCAAAGAATGCAGCAATTCCAAACTGATCAGGTGCACAAAGATAATAGTTTGTAAATTAAATAAAAAGTGAATTTTGATCTTAATGAAGAGTAATAATAAGGATAAAACGTAATAAAGATAATAAAGATATGTTTTTAATAGCGTGAGGATGGATAAGTTAAAGTGAGATGAAGAAATGAATGCCTGTGCTTGCTTAGAATCAAAGAAACGAGAAAAAAAGACCAAGTTAGAATTTGAAATTAACGTTGAGCAAAAAAACATGACAAGAAACAAAAATGAACTACATGTGAAAACAATGGTAAATAAACAAATAGATACACACATAAATAGATAAAATATTGAAAAAATGAAAACCAAAGACTGCACATAAATAAACAAATTACGCCTTTGAGTTTGTCAATAGAGGGAAACGAATTGGTTTTCATTTCTTAATAATTTTCGTGCATTTCCTGCACGTTGAAGTTATTGAGACACCAACAGCAGAACTGACACAGATATCACAAAATATCTCCAAGAAGGCATTGAAATGTATATGATCGCAGATGAAGTGTTTAACTGCGAAAGGAAATTTCATTGAAGGACAATGGCATTTTACATTTTCTGTAAGAATTTTTAAAAATTTTATGACCATTGTCCCGGAATTAAAAAAAATAATATTACATTTTAACGTGTGTGATTTTAACTGCAGAGATAATAAAGGCCAGTCACACAAATACTATTTAAAAAACAAGAAACACATTAAAATTTAATAGCACGACCGGACATGCCGGACATTTAGAAGTAAAATTTCAACAAGCACAAGCCGCTTGTATAGTGAAAGTAACCAATGGCAAGACAATATGCAATTATGAAGATGTCCCTCAAGCGTCATCTGGTGGCAGGCATTCTGAACCGGAACCTGAAGAGCACTTGAGCATATCTCTGGTGGCAGGAACCCAAGACTGGAAACTGAAGAGCATAAGAATTAAACAGTAATATACAAACGTCTGGTGAAAAAGAAACGGATGTACTTCGTTGAGGGATGGACCGGGAACTGCAATGTCGCAATTTTTAAGATGTCCTAACGACCACCGGAATATCGAGGTGAACTTGAAAATTGCATATAATAATAATAATAAAAAAAGGAAAGAGGAGGAGAAAGGGACGGAGAAAAGGAAGGAAATATCAAATTGTTAGATCGGATTTAAAAAGTTAACTATAGAGATTGCCATTACGATCATTATCTTTAACCGAAGGGCCGCGCGGTTGGCGTTGTCACTAAGACATTGGCCTCTCACCTTTGAGTCCCGGGTTCGGTTCTCATGTGGGTTTCGTGATGGTGGACGATCCGCGCTGAGTAGGTTTTCTCGGGGTTCTCCCCTTTCCCCTGCGAGTCCCCCACCATACTTTCTCAGTCTTTCTCTCCATTTGTCCTCCTTTCCGTGGGTTGGCACAATAGATCTTTCCTGCCACCCACATTCACTCCAAGTAATAATAATAATCCTTAACCGAAAGCCGTATTGATAGATGGATTTCACAGAAATTGAGTCATTTAACAGAGCTGATCTGCCAATATTGAAAGGGATTAGTTGCATTTTCGAATGAAATGTTTTAACTCATAATGGAGGATAATAGGATCTCCTAATCTAAGAGTGTGTTTGCTATCGCGGACATGGGGGACAGTTAAGTAATTAAAGTTCTCAGTTCTTAGTGCATTGGCATGCTGGGCCATCCGCCTCATCACAGGCTGGCGGGTCTCCCGAATGTATTTGCATGGGATGCCCTCACATGAATCCGCGTAAACAACACCTTAGGGTTGAGATGGTGTTTAATTCGTGCCCTAGAATTGATAGTTGTGGCCAGGGCTGATGTAATCGATGAAGCAAGGGTAAAACCGATAGCATTTAATTTTTTACGCAGAAGCGGAAACAATATAGAATGGAAAGGGATGGTAACAAAAATGAATTTATTGTCAGGGGGAGGCAATCGAGGCGGTAAAGGATTATAAATGCGTTGCATGGCATCACGAATGTGAAAATTAACGAAAGAAGGAGGATAATTGCTAGCAATCAGTGACCGTGAAATTTTTCCTACTTCAGTATCAAATAAAAGTGGAGAACTAGATAGTTCGATAGCTCAAGCTCAATTGACCGCCATTTGGCGATATTAATTTTAAAACCTAAGGGGCAAGCAGACTAAATTTAAGGTTAAGCCACAAGCTGTTGGTTTCCGAAATACTTCAGTAGAGAATAAGGCCTGTCCGTTAGACACAACAACATCGAGAAAAGGAATTGTATTATTAATTTCATATTCAATTGTGAATTTAATTCCCGAATGAATCTGATCGAAAATGTCTTTAATTCCTAACTGAATATAAAAAATGAGATCGTCCACATAACGGCAGTAGAGTGGAATACGAACTTCATTGTAATCAAAGATCTGAAAGGCTTGACTTTCAATGTAAATCAAGATCAATTCAGCCAGAGCAGCAGAGGCAGAAAAACCCACGAATAAACCTTCTGACTGTTTATAGAAGGAGTCATTGAAATTAAAATTGCAATGAAAATGTAGATTGAATTAAAGGTAACAGCCTCTGGCTACAAAGAGATGAAGTGAGAGTAATACCTAGTCTCAAAGTATTGCAATGATTTGGTAATCAAATCCATTGAAATCGAGGTAAAGAGGGTCTCGATGTCTAAGGAAAAGAAATTATAATTGGGATGAAATGATAGCTTTTTTAATTTGGTAACAAATTGAAGGCTGTTGGAAACAGCGAAATCGGATTTAATTGAGTGAGTTTAGTAAATATGTGTTGCGAAAGAAAGGAAATAGTCGAATTCTTGCAATTAACTACAGGTCTAACGGGATAAAGATTCAACTGATTCTTTTCTATATGGATTTTTGGGAGAATGCGCAAAGTGGGAATGCGTAAATAACTGCCATTTAACTGCTCACAAAATTGAGACGAAATCAGGTGTTTCTTGAACATGTCTCTATATTTTTTACGTGAAACATTTAGAAACGATTTGACTGATTGAAAAAGAAAACTCATGCCCTGCGTATTGTTCAGAAATTCCATACCCATATCGTTGTAGTGAGAAATGGTGAGCACAACAACCTTCCCCCCTTCCCTTTATCTGCATTTAACGCTAAGATATCAGTGTTCATTCGTAATTCTTGAATAGCACAATGTTCTAAGGGATTGATAGCGGGAAGTTGAGGAGCCTTATTAAAACACATACTGGTGATAGTCGCTACCGTTGAACGGAAGTTGGGGGCACCGGCATAAGGAGAGTGGAAGGCCCCACTCCACATTGGAGACGACCCTATTAAAGCTGTTTTGCCGGCAGACCAAATTTAAGCCGTCGGCTTAGGATAACTCATAACTCTGTCATCATGGAAAACAGTGGACGGCCAACGTAATAAACTGAGGTGCGTTATTTTCTTAATATGAGTGTGTGCAATGGCATCGAACCTTCGGTGGAAATCATAAGCTCCGAATTGCAAGACTTGTGAAATTCAAGGTCCGGCAAAATTAGACGGAGATGATTAGCAGTTCTCTTGCCAAAGTAAGAGAGTTCCTTGAGTTTTCATGATGGTTATTAATACCAACGAAAAGATCTAACTTCGTAATTGTCGCAATATCCTTTGAATCGACGGAGAGGCGCAGTCCATCTTGAATCTCATTACAGTAGGGATCAAATCATTTCTCCGACATTGTAGGTGGAAAATAATATCTGCCTTCGCTGCCGCTGTGAAGTCTAACGAAGTGGTTGAAGGTACTGCTTTGGAGGAAGGCAGTAAAACAGCAGCCTGATGAAATAAAATATTAAAATCTCACAAATTCGTAAAAGGCCCATTAATGTTTACTTTTAACGTGTGTGATTTTTCACTGCAGTGATTAAAAAAAGGCCAGACACACAAATACTATTTAAAAAATATGAAATTTAATAGCACGACCGGGTTTCGTATCGGGCAAGCCGGACATTAAAAGTGTCTGTTGAAATTTTACCTTACATGTTCACCTCGATATTCCGGTGTCGTTAGGACATCTTAAAAATTGCGACATTGCAGTTCCCGGTCCATCCCTCAACGAAGTACATCCGTTTGTTGTTCACCAGACGTTCCTGTTTACTTCTTATGCTCTTCAGTTTTCATTCTTGGATTCCTGCTACCAGAGGA
>JAFIDM010043754.1:267589-291355 GCA_023159025.1 Thereuonema tuberculata
TTTCAGTCTAGGATTCCTGCCACCAGAGGACGCCCTGAGCTCTTCAGGTTTCGGTTCAGAATTCCTGCCACCAGAAGATGCTTGAGGGATATCTTCATAATTGCATATCGTCTTGCCATTGAAATTTTACTTGTAAATATCCGGCATCCCCGATACGAAAATCGGTCGTGCTATTAAATTTTAATTTTATTTGTGTGTCTGGTCCTTTTTAATCTCTGTAATAAAGAAAATTAACTTCATATGTATGCAAACACATATACATACAAATCTACAGATATACTTGTTTGTACACACATGCATCTAGAGTAATCTTTATATATAAAAATGAATGTATCTTTCTTTCTTTCTTTCTTTCTTTGTCTGTCCTTTATACACTCTTAGGCCCTTTGACCTATCTGGACCAAACTTTGCAGAATTACTCTTTAGGACCCTGCGGAAAAGATAGGCTACCTTAGAACCCGGACCCACCCCCCAAAAGGGGTTGAAAAGGGGTAAAAGCCCTGAAAAATCCAATATCCACCTGGTGGTTAAAATAAGAACTACACAAATATTGTGTAAAGTGAAAAATTCGCTCTCCTATGGGGGGCAGGGACACCACACTTGGATGGGAGGAAGCCAACACAAAGGCTGAAGTGTCCCACCCCGATCGACACCGGGACCTTCTATTTAGGGCCCGTTCTCGGGCCCCCCAAGTCAATTGCAAATAAGAAAAAATTTGCTCTCCTATGGGGGGCAGGGACACCCCACTTGGGTGAGGGGATGGCGACACAAGGGCCTAAGTGTCCCACCCCCGATCGACGCCGGGACCTTATATTTAGGGCCCCTTCTCGGGCCCCACAAGTAAATTACAAATAAGGAAAAATTCGCTCTCCTATGGGGGGGCTGGGACACCCCACTTGGGTGGGAGGATGGCGACACAAGGGCCTAAGTGTCCCACCCCCGACCGACACCGGGACCTTCTATTAAGGGCCCCTTCTCAGGCCCCCCAAGTCAATTGCAAAAAAGGGAAAAATTCGCTCTCCTATTTGGGGCAGGGACACCACACTTGGGTGGGAGGAAGCCAACACAAAGGCTGAAGTGTCCCACCCCCGATCGACACCGGGACCTTACATTTACGGCCCCTTCTCACCGAGCCCTTTCTTTCTTTGAGTGGCATTGCAACGCATGCCGGGTACAGCTAGTAATAATTTAAAAAAAATTATAAAAATCAATTAAAAAAAATTCCTTACTACAGCAATGAACACTTCCGTCTTTGTAATGTTGAACAGAATAGATGTATTTTCATCAATATGCCTCAGCTTTGTTCCTAAAATTAGAATAAAATTATTAATAATAAAAAAACGAAAATCAAGAAAATTCTTTCAAACTTATATTTATATTAAAATTCATCGACTAATACTGTCCTCAAAATGAAAGTTGGCCGGCGGAAGTTTGAACTGCGCAGCCCTTCCGGTAGCTGATCAACTATGTTTTCCTGTCACAATGGACGCCGTCATCTGTTTTCACTGAGAAAGACATGTTGATAACGCCAAATTAAAACTTCTCTCGACTATTTAGCGTTATTTCAATATCAGTTGCTAACAATAAGTATTTATATAAATAAATAAATATATATTATTTATAAATACAATGCTCTTTTGCAAAGTAACAAGCGTTCACCGTAATGGCGGCGTCCTGTCATAAAATCAGACGGAAGTGCTTGACCTGACTAATCGATGATATATGCGCAGATCTCCCAAAGACAGGGCGGCCATCTCTCATTTGGAGGACAGTAATAGCACTTCTACATGCGTCAATAAATATCACTTCCTGTACAATGAACTTTCGTTTCATTACCAATCTGAGCACTCTTCTTTACATAAGCACCAATGCCATCAAGTGGACTTTTGTGGCAAAATAGTTCCATTTGAATTTTTTTGTGACTCCTCTCTAAGAAAGCTAGTGGAGCTTTTGAATTGGCATGAAGATCCCTCACTCCATATTGTAATGTCTGTATTCTGCAGGTAGGCATTGCAAGATTTTGTCATTAAATATAACAAGTGATACTTTTGAATGATCCATAGTATCAGATACTACGGCTAGACTACGTTGTTCCTCATGGTATTATATGGAACAAGTGAAAACTGTGATTCTGACAAAAATAAGTACTTGGTCTTGATAGAAGCACATATAATTTTCAGAAATTTCTATTTGAATCAATGCAAGAGAAGATCCTTGCTCAAGGACAGATTTCTTATCTTCATCATACCAGATTCCAGTACTTTCTTCGTGTAAACATGAAATAGAAACCATTTCAGGTTCACGGAGCCCATTGTTGATATACATTGTAAAAACAGTGTGAGTAACGTGACAGTTTCGTTTTCCTTCAAATCAACAGCTAGCAGAGCCTTTACTTTTATGATATTTTGGCTACTAATTTCCGAAGCTTTTCTTGTCACATCAGCATTATTTTTATGTTTATGGATCCAGATAGTAAAATGAAAAATTAAAAAAAAACAAATTATTGTGAGTAACGTGACATCACTGACACTAATGTCATCTATATAGTTGCACATGGAAAATGATTATCCTTTATTGATAACAAAATTTAATAGTAAGAAAAGACTTTAGATTTGAGTTCACAATGAAATTCAGATCAACTTGCACCTTACTTCGTAAATTACAAATACTTCAAAGTTGAACACAAACTACCAGTTTATGAGAGACTCAAAGTATTCTATAGAAGAGAAGCCGTTTTCTTGAATAGTAGACTACAAGCCATACCTATCGGATGTTTTTTGAATCTACAATTCCCTTCCTTTCATTTGAAATGAAAATTCCAAGCCATTCTCATACGTCAGTATTTGACATGGGTGTCCACAGTTACGCGGATTGAACGGTAAGTTGATCAAAATTATTTTAGTTGTTTCCTTGTATAATACAATACATCTAAAAAATTAAAATTAACACATGAAAAATTTAAATTTTATATACACTTAATCATTCAAGGTGCCGGAACGGCTTTTAAATATGTATAATATTTTAACTTGTCTGTATGCTGAGCAAAACTGTCTAATGATTTATCTTATAGAGATGCTTATTAAAATGAATATTCTCTCAACCAAAGAACCTAAACAGAAGAAAGCTTTATCTAAAATTTCAATGTTTCATAGTTGTAGTATCTGGTAACTTTGGTAAATTGCTACAAGGTGAGGACAAAAAAACTATAGTGTAAACAAAGATTTTGTCCGGGTAGCCAAGTAGTAAGGTGCTGACTGTTGTTTGGTGGAGCCGGATCAGGGGATTTCTAGACGTTGAATTCTCCTCCAGTTGGTTCCTTCAACGCCCTAATAGGCCATTGTATATATGTTATCTATATAAACATTAAGGAATGTAAAAGATGTATTTCTGGAATCATCACTTTTTTGTATAATATCAAAACAGCCGTATTTGTACTACAGCTTTTAATTGAGAAAAATTTACTGTTTTTGTTACATCTATACAAGATAAAAATAAATAAAAATCTGGAATAAATTAGCTTTGAATAAAGTTTAAGAAATATTTCAAAGTTCTATCTATTTTCTCAATCCCAAAATATGAGATATATAAGAAAAATATGAGAACTTAATTCTGTATTTTATTTAATACAGACACTTTTCGTCAGAATACAGTATTGATAACAAGGTTTTAGATTTACAGACATAATAGAAGAACGTCAACATTAATAGCTCTTGTGTTTTCATGAAAAGCTTTACTTGGTGCTAACGGTTTGCCTTAATAAACTAAAGCTATAAAAATATTGTTGAAATGCTTACTGCATATTTCACTCCATTTTGAAGGCTTATTTCACCAAGGAATCTTCACCTATCACGCTTTATAATATCTTAATGGCTAAATTCCAGTTACCGGTACCCGCCAATAGGAAGCGTTCTTGGCCTTAACTGCCGAAGGGCGATTTGCTGCTTCCGGCTAACTGTATTGCGGAGTGATACATGTCATGATGTGTCTCGTTCTTGATCACGTGATTGCCGTGACTTATTTGCTTCTGAATAAACATGGCGTCACTTGTTATAACTTTAGAAAATATCTGCTGATTTATGTGATTTTGTTTATGATTTGAAAATGACAGAACGATCCCACAGCACATTACAGGAATGAAGATACCAACATCTCATCGTGAATGATAATATTCATTTCAAACATCGTTGTACTGGAGGTAACACGAATATCTTTCAAAAGACATGTGCTCGATATAATTTAGGCCTAACGATGGGTCTCTTATGCTTTCCTTTTCCTGGGCCTAACTATGGGCGTGCGGTACGTGTAGGGACCGTGAGTCTCCCTGATACCGTTGCTTCACACCGCATGTCATCACCAATTTGATCCTCAGCACGTAACCATCAATTTCCCTTCATGTAAGGGTCATGTTGATGTTTGACAATTTAGCAATAGGCCTAATAAGTCACATATAAGCCTTACCATCTTTTATTTCACTATATAATCCATCGGTGGTTTAGTAAATATTCAGCGCTTTTTTTTCTTGTTTAATGCGGATGGCCCCTTTTAGCAAGAAAAGCCGTTCGTGTATTTAATTTAGGTAATTCTTCGAAAGTTCAAACACGTGATGTCAACTTCAGCTTCCGGTTTGTGAAATTAGTTCCGCCTATTTCGCAACGCGGGAAAAAAAACCAACCCCATACCGTAAACTGGATTTTTACCATCTTAATTTACGATAATCTTTTATATTCAGTCCAGCCGTTGTAGCCCGATTCGCATTCAACCAGACAAACACATAAAAATTTGTAAAGTTAAATAATATTGATTACATATTACATTTTAGAATTCAACACATAAAAAGAATAAACAGAACAAATATAATAAAACTAAAACATATAAAGGAGAACCAAATCACTACATGACTGTTGATTGTTGTACAACCATAAAACTAAAAATTTATTACAACACAGTTAGAAGATACTAATGAATGTGAGTAATGGAAAGCAATAAAAATGTTATGTCAAGAAAGAAGATTAAAGAGAATCATTCTATTAATAGGCAAAAAATGTATGTGTCTTTGTAAATTTGTAATTTGAAATAACCAATCACAGTGCAGCGTTAGAACACTTCACTCGTGACGTCACGCCCATGTTTAAAGATGGCGCTCTTTCTATTTTCTCCACTTCACCACGACAGATCGCGATTACACAATTATTATCAGCATATTGAGATTTTCTTTTCCACATAAATAAAGTTTACACTGAAATATATGAAGTTCAGGTGTCAAACTTCATCAGAGAGTTTGTAAAACCTCGGTTTTTTACATAATTTCGGCTTATCGCTGCTCTCTCAATAATCAACGAAATAGGGAATAATGACGATGCAACTGCCCTCATTGTTGCCTAGACAGGTTTATTGGTATTGGCTGTTGGACATTCGTTATTGTTATTGTTGAAACTGGTAAAATCAATTTTTTATTTTCTTTTATTTTAACAAAAGTTGGCTTAGTCATTCAAATTATATGTGGGCTATTGCGGAACTCATGGCTTTTAAAAAATGAGCTTAGAACATCTATTTCAATCTTGTGTTTTTTCAAAAATTTCAGGATATTTCAAAAATGGGACATTTGTTTTACTTCCGTTAATATTGCCTCAATTTCGACGAACCTATTCTTTTAGGGCAGCAGGTTGGCATTATGTTTCATAATGAGAAACCGCAGCGCTGGCTACTACGAAAGTGGTAAATCAATTTTTTAATTTTTTTTTAATTTAACAATATTATAATATTATTTTAACAAATAAGCCGATATTCGAATTAAATAAGGGCTGTTGTGGAAGTCATGGCTTCTAAAAAATTAGCTTAGAACATCTTTTTCAATCTTGTGTTTTTCAAAAATGTTGAATTTGTTTTACTTCCCGTGAATATTTCACGGGTCGCAACTGATAAAATATTAAAAACATACAGTAAAAGTACATAGTGAAAGTAATGGCTTAGATAAAGCATAAAAAGTAGTACAAGATTAAATAGAGCAATAAAAGATAAAAGATACGGAAGAAAAATTAACAAAATCAGAATGAAAAAATTACATTTAAAAAAAAGGATAAATGTATAAACAACAATAAATAATATAAATATATTACTTATAAGAAATAATTCATTTGAAAAGAAGAATTATTTTTTATAAACAACAAGTTTGATTAAAAGCCGGATGTTTGATAAAATTACATTAAATGCGGTGCACAGTGGAGGATGTATCTGAAGTAATAGATGCTTGTGTGTCTGTCCAATATGAAGAGAAAGTCAAAAAAACATCTTCCAGAACTCTCGTTCGTTCAATAACTTGGAGTGAACAAGAGAAGGAATTAGATAAAGCTTGTTTCATTTAATTTTGTCACCGTCTTGCTGACAGAAAGTCTTCAGCCGAGAATGAATGACTTTACAGATAGTCTTAAAAGACGGCAGTAAAGTTGTTCAGAGATTCTGGGTCTTCATTACCAGGATTACGATATCACTTGATATCCAACAAAACAATATTGGCTCGTTTCAAGTAATTCAATAAATCCAATATTAAAAAATGTTGGGCTGTGAAAAATTCTTAATGATGTATCCCAGTCACTACGTATTGGAAAACCCCTCCTCGAGTGTCTGTGGTAAAGCCATCAAAATAACATAATTCATTGTGAAAAACGAAATCATCTTAGATATATGAATGAGTTCAGTACATTTCTCAGTGAATAGAGCTGCTCCAACAAAAACTCAAAACATCTATAAATAATGTGAAAAATCTTGATTACAGGATAATAGTGAAGATATCTATGCTCTGTGCAGAACGTTTCTTAGTGAGATATAAAGCGTTTTACCAAGGTTTATGATGTGCAAATGTGAAGACATCTGCCGTGGCAACATGAATACTAGATGTGCTCATACAATACACATTATGAATAATAATCTTAATGTAATAAGAGCAAGCAATCGTTCGAACTGAAGATAAAAATTTGATGAGATAGAGTTCCATCAACAAGGAAGGTAAGGTGAAGATCGTAGGAGTTTGTGAACAATGACTGCTAAGTAATTGTTCACAAACTCCTAAAAGATAACTGCTCCAGTTTTGTCAATAATTTCCCAGAAACAAATAGGTGGAAAATAAAGCAGAATCAACTTCCCAAATAACTTACTAAAAAACAAACAGTTGAGGAGTTGAAGTTTAAAGAGATCCTCTATTGAAAATACAAAGGCGATACCGAACTAGCAGATCTTCATTAGTTGATGAAGAACTAAGATCGAAGAATGAGTATTTCAGTTACCAAGTAAAAAAAGAGGCAACTTAGTTAAATTAATGTTATCGAGGAAGATACAGCTGTAGATGAAAAGTAGCTATCCAACTAATAAGCTACTAAAATCACATCACAAGCTTCTAAAATGGTATCAAGAATATAGAGACGATAGTATACCATGCTGTTGTTTGTTTGTTAGTTTGTTGTGGGTGGTTTTTGTGTTGGGGACCTACCTGCTTAGTAGGTAGAGGTCTCCTTTGTCTTTTATGTAAGGCTAAAGTATACCATGTTGGATGAGGAAGCTTCACCGCCTCCCTCCATCAACAAGAGTTGCTGAGAGTAAAATAACCATGAAGAGCAACGCTTCATGGTTCACATTAAAGTTTTTAATTGAACAAGAAAACATTGGCATCTAGCTATGATTAGAAAGTGTATTTTGAGATGAATATCCAGATGTGGTTGCCACAAAAACTGAAAATATGGTGAAAATAATAATAAACTTTAAAGTTTCTTGAAATGGGCTGCAATAAATGACCAAGTGATTGACTTAGCAATTAGAAGTGTGTCCATAATTTCTCTGTGTTACTTTGGTTAATCGGAGTCTCACAATAATTTCAATCGATTAATTTCGTTTCTCAGAATACATTTTGCTTTAAGTGATTCTTCTTGTATTTACTTTAGTCGAGTTTGCCATTAAATAGCTAAACAAAGATCACATCTTTAAGCGCCCTGAAATTGACGATAAACCTAATGAAGGACTCACACCACCAAAAGTTAAACACTCATATAAAAACGGAATAAAAACAGAAACAAACTCAGCTAAAGTCTAAAATATTGATTCTGTCATTGCGGAGATAAATCTTAACCCAAGAAGTAGAGCTAGTGGTCTCTTCTTAAAAGAATGCAGTTCTTAAAAAAATCTTTAATACTATTATAAAGAGTTGACGTTCGTGAATTTATACCAAATTCGTCTACTATCTCTCTTCTTTTCATATCATTTAATATATAAAAATGACTCCACAACCCCTTTCATAGTATTTAAAATAGTTTATTTAAATACTAACGCAGCGAATTTTCGGGAACATATTTTACGTTGTTCCCTTCTTCAAGCAAATAAGGAATTATCATATCAAACAGTAACATAAACAGAAAGAACATCATAAACTGTTTGTTTCTTTGTTTCTTCATTACAAACTCAGAAATTGAACCGATTTTGTTTAAACTTTCATTGCTGTATTTCTAGTAATCTCTGGAGTAACGTAGGGTATGTTTTACCAAGGTAATATAACAGAAGTTGGACACTGAATAAAAATGTAGACTGAACAGAGAAAAAAATGTGGCTTGTACAACTCGATTTACTGTTAAACTCCAGAAGTTCCAATGGGATATCGAACACATGTATGATAGAATTGTAGTATTTAATTAGTTCAATTTTCATCAGAATTTTAGAAATAATTCATAATAACCTTTTTAACGTTTTTATTTTTTTTTTTTGAATTTCATATTTTATAAGAAACAAAAACGTCATTTACACCATCTACCTAAGTCTGATAGTTACAGAGATATCATCAATACAACGCAGATGCCTTTTAAATTACATGACATCTGGGCAGATCGCTCCGGAAAGAAAACAGTTTCTTTTTTGTATTCTCCGTATAGTTTGTTCAACATATCTAAAAGTCGACCATAATTTTCAAAAAAAAAAAAAAAATCTCAGGCAAGCAGAAAGTATGTTACAAGGCTCAATAGCTCTCCTGTCTCAAGTTAATTTGGCCACATTCTCTAGTCGACTTCTAGGGGTAATCGAGAACGAGAATTACGCTTGCTGGAATAATAAGCACAATCTGCCAGCCACAATCGCAAAGCACGTCGGCCTCCTAAAGAACTGAGAGATGATCAACGAGTGCGCATGGTTGGAACGAACACTACGAACGTAATCAATATTTATAATAACATTTCTCTAAAACTACCATACCGATTTTGATGATCATTTTTAATTTAGAATTTTTTACACAGTAGATTTTTTAATGTAGATATCATCACTCTACGATCAATTAGGGCCAAGCAATGAATAAAAACAGCAGCAAAGTTAGGAAGACTTTTTTTTCTTAATCATCTCAGGGAGATTTTTTTACTTGATATAAGCAACTCGACATGCATCCGGCAAAGCAAAGGTGGAAGTTTGTTTTTAATAAAAAAAAAATTCTTACCAAAAGTTACTCGTACACAACTTCCCAGTATTGTGTTTTCTTCAACTATTTGAGGCGGATCAGCACACTTTATATTATTACTGGGAAATGTACACTAAAAGTAAAATCATTCAAGAGACGATTAATGCCGAACACACAATTGGTTTAAAAAGTAGATGTAATTAAAAACATAAAACATACATTACTGTATAAGAAACCTTTCAAGGCCTATATGGCTTTCTTATCAATCGTGAAATATTAGGTATTTTTTTTTTAGTTGAGTTATTTATAAGTTGGCACAATTACATTTAAATATAAAAATACAAATTGCAAAATTGATTAATAAAAGTAAATAAATTAAAATTGTAAAAAAATGGGAAACTACCATACCAAGAATTTTGTTGTAAGAAACACGTTTGCAGAATATTTCCTCTAAAGAATTCTGAGAAACAGATCATATTATATGAAAAATTTTACTTTCTTTTATTTTAAAATTTAGGGTTAACGAATTAAAAACTGTTGGTGAATTCATCTTAAATTTGTTACTGTATTTTGTTTGTTTCTACATTTTGGCTGTGCAAAGATCAGACTGTTTATATTGGGAATTTTCAGAGCTGATAATTTATGTTCCCACACCTTTAATTAGTCATGTTCAGGGTTGTTTTCCTAGAGAAAAGATACAGGAACTCGGGTCATTTTCCGTAGAAACATACTCATAGTCACGTTGTAGAAAGCACGAATCTCACAAAGCTATTAAAGTATAAGATAGGTGACCCAAAGGTGGCCATAGTTAAGCTTTGCTAATTTTTTATAATTAAATTTGATGTGAGAATATAATAAAAAATCTAGGGGTCATCACCCTGAAGCTTGTCTAAACAAGACATGTTGATATTGTTTTTCTTAAAACATATTTAGTTTGATTTACAGTTATTTTATTAAAAAGTTACTTCCGGGCCACCTTCGGAGCAGGTGAACCTAAGGTGGCCCACATATTTATTTTGTTAAAAATTATATTTTCCAGGGGTTGAAAGGACACTTAACACTTTATGACTAAATTCAGTATTTTATAAGCTGCTAGTTTTACCTGCCTAAAGTCCTAATACTAAATATGCGTACAAAATATAGAAGGGAAAAGTCTTTCAAAAAGTACACTTAAAATTTTTGATTCTGTCGCCTTGTGTAAGTCTTTCAATCTGAGTCGATGCAAAAAGTACACTTGAAATCTTTGATTTTGTCACCTTTTGTAAATCCTTCACACTCTTTGTGAACATATCTTAAACATTGGGTGCACAGTCTCATGTCAATTATTTTGTCCGTTTTGCACAGATGACAGTACCAGCTTTCCTTTTGTGCTTTGTTCCACTTGTGCTAGGCAGACTAACATGAGCTTCTTCCAACGTGTCATCATTAGGTTGTCTTTGGTTGCTGCCTAGTTTTTTACCTCTCGGTTTTTCCTTAAACATCAAGGTATTTTTCTTCGTCTTGTTATTCTTCTCCTGTTCATCAACCAATTTCTTCCCAATTCCCTTCCCCAGTTTAGTATCTTTTGATATGAAGAGAATTAAAAGTTAAACATATTAATGAACGTATAATATTCCAAAATTGCGTATTATGCAAAAGTAATAATTAAAATGGAGAGAAATCGCCAACCAGACAATAAATATGCCTTCGCCCATAGAGCCAACATCAACGAGAATTCTGTACAATTGTTTCATCCTTATTGGGGAATCATCAGCAGAATCTACTCGGTGATGTTTGGCTCTATAGGCGAAGGCATATTTATTGTCCGGTTGGCGATTTCTCTCCATTTATAAATGATTACGGACGTTAAACTTGCTTTCTAATAATTAAAATATGAGGTAAATGGATACACGTATTTGTGTTCCCAAGGTGGCCAGGTTGGCGGGCCACCTTGTTTACACATCCCAGCACATGGTTTTCACAAATAAACAATGTCATTACCATGAAATTCTTAAACTGCGACAATACGTCCTGAATGAGTAGTGACCGAACTTTAATAAATTATACAACAACTTGCATTTAACAAAACTTTACACGATTAAATTTAATTTATTACTTATCAGAAAGTAAGAACAACGATGCTCAAAAACAAATGTCATCTCGACGTCTCGTCGAAATGGCTTAGTTTTCAGTAGCCAGCGCTAGAGTGCGACAGCTGTCAAGTAGCAGGTGCCATTTACCGACTAGTTTGTGTCTTACTATATTATATAAGCAGATGGCCACCTTGTGCACTCTGGCCACCTACCTTATAAATAATTGCTGTTCGAAAGTCCCCTAAAATAATTTTTTGACTATACTTTTTATCAAATCTTCCAAACTTTTGACATATCTCCAGTTTCCTTTCCTTTATTACGAGTTTTATTGCATCAACGATATCTCTAATATTTAGAAGGGTGAAAAGGTGTCACTGGTGGTCCTGGTTTCAAAGAGTATAATTAATACAGCTGACCTCTCTGATCTATTAGGTTCATTTGAGAAAAGCCTCGCTCACATTCACTTGAAGACAAAGGGATGATAAACATTCTCATTTTTTTAAAACTTAACAAGTTTTTCATCTTCTGTTGAATTCAGGTAATCTTTAATCGTTCGAACCATTTCTCTTTCAGTACTTCTTCCCAAAAAAAAGATTATTGTTTTTTGCATCAGTTTGTCATTTCTTTGGATCCAACATAGTTCCACATCTTGACAGTTACATAAAAAAACATTTAATTCATTTAAAGAACCGACATGTTTCATCCATACTTGTTACTTCTCAAGTAACAAATTCAAGAAATACAGGTGAATAAATATTATTATGAAATTGAAAATAGCCAATGAGGTGGTAAAAGTAATAAGTTTCGAGGCGCCATCTGGAACCTGGTAATGGAAACCTCAATTCCAAGAAACAAAATGGAATCAGTTCTGAACCTTGAATGTCTTACGAATTTGTGAATTCCATCGATACCTGGTATTTCCAAATTTGCATCCTTTAATTACTGATTGTACATCTACAGAAGTTATGTTAATGGTAGGCATTTCTGGAATGCTTCCATTAGCTTTTTCTTCTCGTTGTAACCAATAAGCATCCTTTTTTCAAATAGATCAGATATTTGACCATATTTAAACTATATCTGTTTCAATTGGTAGATTTTTTTGTTCTTGATCTTCGTGTTATAATTTATTCTTACCGTAAAATAGCTTTTCATCAATTGTAAAGAGTTTCTGCTTGCTGCCTTCACTTACTAGCAACATTGTATATGTAATACGAGCTCCTAATGCTGTAATTCGCTGTTTAAGATGTTCTTCCATTTCATGTAGTTTTTTCCTCAATTTTGCGATGTCTTCCTTGAGAATTACATCAACAGCAGCAACATATAGAAAGATCTTTATATCATCACACTGTAGCTTAGGAATTCGAGATGCAGGGACATGCCTTGATGGTAGCTTAATGGTCTCTTATTATAATTATTACAATTTTTATTATTATTATTAAATTAAATTAAAAGAGAGTAGAGATACCTTTACTCCCTCTGCCTTTGAAACATATAATCAGGAAGTTAGAACATGCTTTTTTCTTTCTTTAAGTTTGTCGCTGCATATCCGTTCCGTTTTGCCTGTACATTACTAAATTCTTCCATATTTATTATGCATATCATAAAACCTGTCCTTTGGAATTTGTCTTAAAGTGTTAATGAATCAATGTAATGCTTGGGCAGTGGTTCTGAGATTTTAGATTTAGAATTTTTTAAATGTTCTTTAACTTTACGTATTACATCCGTGAATTTTTTAGCATTAATTTTTTAGCATCCAAATGAGGACAGGAGCAACCAAGTTCAATTACAGCTATGTAAACTGGGATTTCTTTCCAGAATCAAATATTAGATAAATGTTGAAAAGTTCAAACACGAGTCTAAAAATACTGTTGCCGCAATAATACAAATTTCAAAGAACGCTTGAATTTACTCTAATTAGCTTTCAAAAAGTATTTGGATATAATCATGCATATATTCGGAAATTGCATTCCAACTGTAGCTTGTTTTAATCCTACAATTCTACACAGAGCCACACTTTAGAAATATTCATGTTTTGCTGTAATTTTCGATATTTCATTTCAAAATATGAGATAACATAATCTTTTAGAAAATTTTTCGAAATTAACTCGATTTTCGGCTCGGTTCCTTGACCCTTTGTGAGGAGATGTTTGAGAATTACATAAATTTTTTCCTTGTTTATCAATATTCCCTGGGCCTTCTCCGAGACATTGTGAACACACTGATGTATCCTCCATTAGGAGGATAGGAGACAACGAAGATTAAAACAGGAAAGGTCTTTTGGGACATGTTTTTAATTGCGTGAGGGGGATAGCGATTGGACAAATTAGGATTGAGACTGAGAAACAAACGAGGGTGTGTTTTTTAATTCAATTAAGCAGAGAAATTAATTACAAGAAGAAAAAAACAAATAAAATAAAAAATAATAAGATGAATTTCAGTTAGTGCACTATTCAGTTTGAGTGTAATACTGGTTTCAATTTCAAAGGAACCATTAAACACTTTAAAGCAACACCCAGAAATATAAAAAGTTTAGTTATTAATGCTGCCATTAATTTAGTAATACCTCTGTTACTAAACATAATTTTTATGATCATTATTATCTATCGCAAAAAGTATACATACCTAACATCCTATAAAGCACACAGAAGTAGAAAAACTAACAGTCACTTGCAATGCATGCAGTTCATGCAGTCACTTGCAGTCCACACCACTACAACCCAGCTTTACGTAGTATGTTCCACACTTGAAGTATATATAAAGAAGGATATCTCTACAGTCATATAAGTCGCAGTGACAATGGAAGCGTATCAGGATTTAAGTGACTTGCAAAGTGACTGTAGGTCATAGAGAGATGCAATGCCAAGAATTACCAAGAAATTTCCGATTAGTTTGTTTTAATCAAATATAATACGAAAATAATACGATCTACTGTTTCCAGTTATCACGGCTACTTGAAGTAAAGGCTCTTAAAGACAAATTATATTTTGCCAGGTAACAAATTAAATAGACATGTCCAGAGAGGATCTGCACATCACGAAAGTTCAAATTTCCTACTGGATAGTTAAAGCTTTTTTTATACAGTAAAACCTCGTTAAGTCGTCACCCGGATAAGTCGTCACTCCGTTTAAGTCGTTGTTTTCCTTCGGTCCCGACAAGGTCTCGTAGACAATAATGTAAAATAACCCTCCTTTACCCGTCACCAAATTTAATTCTACTCCGGATAACTCGTCACCCTCAAAAATGGCCAAAAGCATCTTTCTTCTCCATTTTGCATGCCATCGTGTTGTCTTTTCAGCCCAGCCTCTTTACTTTAAGAAAGCCAAGCCTTTACGGGGAATTTCCCACAATGCCTGTCACATCATTCCGTTCCTCTCTTCGGAGGATTTGGGTTCTTGGAATCTCGCTGCTAATCATTCAAAGCACACTTCTCGCTGCGACTTTGTCGCGTGTAGACGTTTTTCTTGACCACTCCTGAGTGTAACTTCATTTCATAGGAATAAGCCCCGGTAAAAGGGATATTTTTTCTCTTGCAATTTCGTGGTTCGACTACGTTTTTAACATTCAAGGGAAACGAAAACTTACCTCGGCATCTTTTAAAGAAAAAAACGACTTCATTGCACTTTCTGAAAAAATCAAATGTTTCGAAAACAGCTTTTGCCAAAGAACACCATATTCCCAGGACTATATTAAACGATATTCTATCATCGAAACAAGTAATTGAAGAAGCTGACTTCAAAGACAAAAGAAAGAGAATGAGGAAATCGAAGTTTGACGAGCTCGAGGAGATTTTAGTTCGATGGCTAAAACATGCCAGATCGCAAAATCTGCCGATTTCTGCTGTGATTCTCAAAGAAAAAGCCATGGAAATTGCTAAGGAGATGAACATTGAAGATTTCGGCGGCAGCAATGGTTGGCTGGAATGTTTCAAAGACAGACATTGCCTTTCTTTTAAAACAATTAAAATGTGGTAACTATAAAAAAAAATTTTTTTTATTTTCTACTCATTCATTTGCATGAATTGATTTCTGAAAATCTTGTTTTTCTCACCAAATCCTACAGCAATTTCAAGAAAATACTGTATTTCAGTGTTTTTTTGTTTTGTTTTTACCAAAAATTCCCACTCCGCCTGAGTCGTAACTCCGCTTAAGTCATCAAAAATGTTTGGTTCCTTGAGTGACGACGTAACGAGGTTTTACTGTAGTAGGGAAAAACTTTGTTTGCACTCCCTTAATAGTCTTAGAAAACTGTTTAATCAAAATTTCAGCAAAAACGTATTTAATTGTTCCCATGGAATTTGGCTGAAATGAGATGAAAAGAGAATGATCAATAACAACTCTTTTCACTTCAGAATTCGTTGCTTCATTTCCAGTTATTAACATTAATTCCAATCTACCACAGTTTATGAATTAACCATTTTGCATGTAAAAATTCAGTTATTTTGTATGAGGGCTATTGGTCGAAGCTTTGATAAAACCAAGAAAGCTTCAGTAGATTGACTAGCATTTTATATTTTTAATTTTTAATAGGCTAAAAGCTTTTCTTGAAGCTTTCCTGTTAAAGTTTTTTTTTTAATCGATAATACGACGCCAGCGGGATACTGATTTCGAATCATAAGTTGAATGCACCAGTAAACATTATTCTATTTATAGTACTATTTAGACCCTATTTTTAACTTGCACATTTAATAAGCTGACCACCAAGTTGCTTTGCTTTTCCTAAAATTGAAATTCTATTCCAGATGCTAATTACACCCCAGTTATTTAGGAAAACGAATTATTTCTTAACAAATAAATAAATTAAGAAATAAGCAATATATAGCGAAACCGATTGTAGTTCAATCCCTAGAAAAGAAAATTAAAGTGCATGTCAAGTGAAATTTGGCAGAAATCAGAACAAGAGGAATAAATAAAACCTTTGTATAGAGACCCTTAGTGAATGAACAAAACTTAGTAATGGGCAATCATAAAAATAATTTACATTCTTGATAATAATAAAAAATGTAATGATAATAATAAAATGATAATGATAATTAAAATATTAATGATTAATCATAATTTAAAAAGAAAAATTCTTTTTTTTTTAATAAGATTGGAAAGGAGAGAATGTATTGATATCATCAGCTCTTCAAGATTGGGTGTCATGTATGGTTAAGAAGTGTGTTTCACTGTTCAGTGTGTTTGGTGTTTTTAGTGCGTCTCAAAAGTGACAGTCTGGAAAAAGTCTTCAGTCTTTTGAATGATATCAGCCCATAAGGCTGTGGGTCTCTGTTAATGGCTGTGTTTCCTCTTTTCAGCCAGACACCATTTTGGTATTTTCTCAAGCACGTGCTGAAATTCTTTTTTGTCTTTCCAATATAGAATGAATTATACACTTGCTGGCAACGTGGGCCGTAGACTCCACAGTGGACCACATTGTTGGTTGTTGGTTTGTCTTTTGTGAAGATAAAGGATGTCCCACGCAAAAGTAGCCCGGCTCCAAAGACTCTAAATTATTATACCAGCCTTCTTTATTATTTTCACTCTCTTAATCGAGTTCTTTCTTGCACATGTTTTTGCTTATCGTATTTCACCAATCACTGTGATGCACATTTCATTGGTTAAAATTTTACTGCATTACAGGATACGGTTGAGATGGAAGCATCCTGTATTCTCTGGAAGAAAAGATTGCCATTGTGCAGGCATATCTGCATATCGGTTCCAATAAAGGAACACTGGACATCTTCGCACACACATTTCCTGGCAGAAATGTCCAAGTCAAACGTGTCATTCAGCAATTGATGGTACAACAGCTTCTATGGCTAATGTGAAGAGAAATAGAACACCATCCATCCGTACGCCAGCAGTGGTTGCTGATATTCAACAGCTGGTCATAGGAAGTCCGAGAAATCAAAAAGAAATTTAAGTCAACAAGCTAACGTGTACCGAATGTCCTGTCACCGTGTTCTGCGATCTCTCAATTTGAAGCTGTACTGTGTAATGTGTGTCCAGGAGTTCAAGAACCTGACAAAGGCAAACGTGTGAATTACTGCATATGGTTGCGTAACATGTTTTCAGAAGGATTACGTATGACTGACGAGGCTTTGTTCCATCTGAAGCAGCTCGTAAACTCTCAAAACCCAGGTATTGGTTCGCACAGAATCCTTATGTGATCACCAAGAACCGATGCATGATCTCAAAGTTGGTGTTTGGTGTGGAATCAGGTTCAAGGATTGTGAGCCGAATATTTTTTGATTCAACATTTCTCCAATCATTTCTCCAATCTATCTGGATATCTGTGAACATTTTTGTGCATAACTCAATCCTGAGGTAGTACGCCCTTTCAACAGGATAGAGGAATATGCCCCACGTCGAGGGCGTCTCTCACTAGAATTGATGATGAATTCACTAAAGAACGAACAATAAACAAGGATTTGTGGTCAACGCGTTCTCCGAATTTAACGACTCGTGATTTTCATCTCTGGGCAATTTGAAGGGGTAGGCGTATGCTAGCAACCTAACTTAAGAAAACATGCAGTGCCACTCAGCGTATCGAAGTGTCTGAATAACAGAGAGTGTTCCAGAACATGTTAAACCGTTCACAGAGCTTCACAGAGGTGTACAGATTGTCAAGACGATCACTGTTAGCAACTTCTGTAATAAAAAGTTCACATAAAAGCATAAAGAAATGACATAGAAATGAAAAATATCTGAGCTTTCATCGGTGAGAGCCTGGGATGGTCGTTTCGTCCTTTTTGGGGACTCGTCAGCCAGACCCACTCACTAGATGAAAGGCTCAGATACTGCAAAAGTGGTAAGGGAAACCACTCCCACACTCTGTTGTGTTCTCCCTGCAAAAGAAAACACATTTAAAAAAGAAACCGAAAAACAAACTAAAGAAACAGACATAATTTCAAATCCTGGTCTGTGGAACCATCAGGCGCAAAGAAATTTTAATATAAAAAAACAATGCAGACCTCAACCTGGTTTAATATAAACAAAATTACTGTGCCAGAAATTAATATAAAAGCATAAAGAAATAACACAGAAATGAAAAATATCTGAGCTTTTATCTGAGCTAAACGATTCTGCAAGCCAGGATTTTTACTTTTGTATGTTTTGGTTTCTTTTTTAAATGTGTTTTCTTTTGTAGGGAGACCACAGGCGGGTGCGGGAGTGGTTTCCCTTTTGCATTATCTGAGCATTTCATCTGGTCAGTGGGTCTGACTGAAGAGTCCATAAAAAGGACGAAACGGATCCCAGGCTCTCACCGATGAAAACTCAGATATTTTTCAATTCTGTGTCATTTCTTTCTGCTTTTATATTAATTTCTGGAAAGTAAATTCACACACATCAGTCTTTTCCATGCTCCTTTGCATGTTTCTAGCACATTGAGCCGGGCTACTTTTATGTGGAATACCCTGTATTAAGGAAATTGGCTGTGCTTCTGTCGTAAGTTGAATTTTGTGACTCTGAAAGGTTTTTTTTTTTTTTAATATGGAAAGTGAGGAAAATGTAGAATGGAGAGATAATAGGAAGGTTTGGATTTTGGAGGTTAGAAATGGCAATTTGGAAACGGTTAGAGCATTTAAGTCAACTTAGGGAAGATGCATTCCATAGTTTTAAATCACTGGTGTCTGGTCAATGGACTAAAAGGACTTGGCTAGTCCTCTAAGTGCTCCCTCCCCTAGCACCTGTAGAGTTAACTCGGCCAGCCGTTTTCTATCCCTCCTCCCCTCAGCCTCTACAAGCAATCGCCTGTCCAACAGGACTAGTTCCGAGACTCCTGCTTCTCTCGCCACTTTCACGTTTTTGCACTCTCCGGCGTTCTGTGGTTAAAAGCTTTCGTATCTCCATTCTTGTTAGAAAGAATATCTTAGTCGTTAGCATATTTAACATTTTTATAATTTGTTACCTGTGTAGGTTTGTTAAATAGTGCCAAAATAGTTCCCTTACAGCTGGTCCCTCTGAACGTTGTCATCGCACGCCACTGGTTAACATGAATGGTACTTATGGTCTAAATGTGTTTTACTTTATCTTTAAGATGAATCTGAGCAGCATGTAAGAGCCCTCAGCAAGATATTATTTATTTGTATGAATGTAGGTGGAGAATTTAAAACTCATTTTTAATTTTAAATTGATTTAAAAAAGTAAATCAATGATTTTGGAAACAAAATACTTACCCTCAAGTCGACTGAAACCTCACTTTTTCTTAATTTTTTAAATGAATCCCATTCTCTCAGATTATTAGCTATTTCATTAGAATAATCTCTGCAGATGGTGAAAGCAGGCAGTTTTATTAATTCTTGTTGGGTTAACTCAAACTTAGCAACTGGTTCAAAATAGACATAATGTTCAGTGAACTTGTAAATTTGCAGTGAACTGATCACAATGCAGATGAGAAAAGCCGTTATCCAATAAAACTTCTTGTCAAATGGAAGTTTTTTATTTAACAGTACATCTAAATTGGAGACGCTGACTTTAACTGAATCATCCATTGTCTTCTGTTGTTAGATATTATGTTTCAATCCTTCAAAACAACATTTGCTAGTTTATCAATGGCTCACATTTCTCACAAATGAATTTGATTATGGTTTTGAACGACTTTTGTGCTTCTCTCCTTCTGATATTCTGTTTCTGTTATCCCAACAGAAATTCAGATTTTTTGCACCTACTAGACTTCTAATTTATTAACAGACTGAACTTGAGTACTTTTACTTGTAATTGTTAAGAAGGATAGACTTTAAAATTAGTAATTTGGATAAGTTTTTATTTTTGCAAAAACTTGTTTTAGCCAAATATTTGATTATTTAGTTTTTAATTATTTATAATTAATCACGATGCAAGACTAATATTTAAAGTACATCATTGGGCAATTTAGGAATATCAATTTATTCGACAGATCTCATGGACATAATTAGTATTTTAATTTTCTAAGTTTGAATCCAATGCTACCTATAAACAAAAATAAAAATTTCTCAATTACTGAATTCAAAAATATCACAAAAATATTTTTAAAAATGTTGTAAAGTATGTTGTAAAATAATAATAATACACAATTAATATTATAAAAAAATATTATAATAAAAAACATCAAAAATGCCAAAAGTTTTAGAAAGAATTAAAGTACCTGATTAACAACTCAAGATCTACATGCTTCATAGAAAATTTCAAATGGGAATTATTTATGAATCAAATACAATAGGCTCAATTCAAAATTTCTATGCTTCAAAAGACAGAACTGTTTCTTAATAATAGGATAACGAATATTTTTGATTCTGGTTTATATTTGCAGATTATGGACATGAATATTAACTAGCACGTAAAAAAGAAAGAATAACCTCAAAAGAATTACAGCACTTACAGAAGACCAAAGAAAATGGCAACCTTTAATAAATAAAATGAAACACAAATTTATATTTAATGAATATCCTGAAGAATTTTTAAATAATATTATCGTTTCCTATCTGAAACGTTTGAAAACTAAACCCATAAACAATAAACCTGCAAATCAAATAATCAACTATAAGAATTATTTTAGAATTCCTATAGCTTTAAATGTCAATAAGAAAATTAAAGATTTATGTATTAGTAATAAGATGAGAATTATAAGATTCAAAAATGATAAATTATTCAAACTCAAAAGTGCAAAAATGAGCAATGATCTTATGAATACGGGTGTAGTATATTCACTACATATGGACTGCTCAGAAGCCAATCAGTGTAAGTCAATATACCAAAAAATGAAATAGGTTTTTTTAAAATTATGTACCAAAAAATAACAACGTTTGTAAATTTGAAGAATGAATTTTTTATTTAAAGATAACATAACTATAAACTTGACGGGTGATTTGGGCACTTTGTCAACCGAAAGTATAATCATTAGAGCATGACTTACAGAAAAAATTTCAATTTCAAACAAAATGACTTACACTGATTCGCTTCAGAGCAGTCCATATAAAGTATTTTTAGGTGTGCCAATAATGTTGATTAAAAGTTCAGCCCGCACACAAACAGCATAAAAGTCTAAAAATTAAACATTTAAAACATTAAAAATTTCAAAAAGAAGTTTCATAGCTTTCGCCAACACTTGGACGTGGCTTCTTCAGTGGAGATGAAGTCACTACAATGTAGGGATTGTTCTAGGGTATCTTTTGGATGTAGTCTACGTCTCGAACGGTGAACAAACGCTTTTCTGAGCTTATACGTGCTATCAAAAATAATAAACCAGAAATTTCCGATTGGGCGTACCACACTTTTAGATTGAAGCATAACCCCGATCCTATCGTTAAAATTGTTCCCAAATGTAAAAATGAACTAGATAGTTGTCTTATTGAGTTTTGTTTTAAAAATTCTGAAAATTTATAGAGATCGATCTTTGAAATTCAATGATATATCTTTATTTAAGAAATATATGGAAATTACAAATTTTTAAAATTATGTTATTCTTTCAGGTGTTCCTTTCTTACTTTTATTTCATCTTGAAAATTTACCAGATTCAAATTTTTCTTATCTGTATTGTTATTAAATTGTTATTTAAATTATTGTCAATTTCACTTTGTATATTATTTTATTAAATAATTTAGTGATATTTACACTATTGTTTATTATGCTCAACGTTATTAGGTGAAATGAGTCAATTATTATCATTCTAAATATTATTTCATATTTTTGATTTGATTTAAGGAGAAGAAACTAATTTAGTTTCGATCCATTATGTACCTGATGAAAAAAAACAGTTGATGTTTTTGAAATATAGTATGTTGATCTGGAAGAAGAAAATAATTTGTAGCTTATTCATTTAATATTTACATATTTGTTGTAAGTATATTCCTCATCTATTGTTTTACGTTAACTGCTTTGATAGTTAATGTTCTAGTCATAAAATTATAACATTAATAACAACTAAAATTATATATATTGTTCTTTATTATGGTAACACAGTCAACTCTCGATAGCTCGGACCTCTATATCTCGGACTTGGGATAATTTTCTGAAACTAAAATTTTATTTACTAAACATATTATAGGAGTATTGAAATGCAGGGGGCCGGCGGAGATCTTGCAACTCAGCGATACTCTCTGAGTCTCCCATGTCGCCCCCGCGCTTAAACACCATAAGCTTGCGTACACGCTGTCACGAAGAAAAGTGAATTATAAACTATTTCCCGACGAGCGATTAATTAAAAGGACAACCACGCTCTGCAACCAAATTTTGTCACGAGGAAATGGCAAACTAAATATTTCTCGATGGGCAATTGGTAAATAAAACAAGATAGAGATAGCGACTAGTAAACCAATCACAATGCTTCGCAACGTCTTCAATATGTATAAGGAAATATAAATTTCCTTATTATTATAAATGTGATTGTTGCGCATGCAAAAGCCGCAATTGTTGACTTTATTGTGATTGTTGCTAATGATACCTGTCCACAGACAGACAGACAATACGGAAATAATTAGTCTTCTGATATTTATACCAGAAGATGAAACAAACAAAAACCACCTCTGGTATCAAAAATGTCAGGAGGAAAAGTAAAAAAAAATGAAATAAGTAAAAAAAAAACACCAAAGGCAAGATTGTAATGGGAAACAAAACAAAACGTATTAATTGATGCAAAGGTATAAGACAAATACAGATTAATAAAAAAAGGAGATTAAGGGAAATACATTAGTAAAACTCAAAGTCACAAACAGACAGGTGGTCGCTGAAAGCTCAGTTAAATTCCAAATCTTTTACTTTTCTTCTTCTGTCTTCTTTAAATGTTCGAAGTAAAAGAAGGGCTTGGATAACCAAAAAAATCATACGTTTATCGCTAGTTTTCTACCAAAAGAAACATTACTTACTGTCAGTAGTTTCTCATGGGTAGCGACGAATTGGGATCCCAATTGCGTAGAACAAAAACTTAACTAAAAGCACTCAGGAGAAATTGAACGTTTCATAAAAACACTACACTTAAGTCAATGAGCACTAGATTCGTCGCTGTTTTCCCAGTAAAATACGCTGTGGATATCGGCAGTTTATCCGCATCGACCAAATACTGGAATCGCAGTTTACCCGGTAACCTTCGCTGTGATACTCGGCAGCTTCTCCGCATCAACCGGATACTGGAATCGCAGTTTATCCGGTAACCTTCGCTGTGATACTCGGCAGCTTCTCCGCATCGACCAGATACTGGAATCGCAGTTTATCCGGTAACCTTCCCTGTGATACTAGGCAGCTTCTCCGCATCGACCAGATACTGGAATCGAAGTTTATCCGGTAACCTTCGCTGTGATACTCGGCAGCTTCTCCGCAT
>JAFIDM010043754.1:309652-325093 GCA_023159025.1 Thereuonema tuberculata
AACCATACCGTATAACCTCTTAGCTTGGTTGAATACCCAATTCCCTTGATGGCTCTCACGTAAAATTTACTCTTTCTCCTTAATTTCGGTGTCTTGAGATATACAGTACTCCCAAACTTCCTTAAATGTCTGACACTAGGGTCGTACCTCCTCCCGTTCCAAACTTTTAATGGAATTTTATTATTTAATGTTTCGTGTGGAGATCTATTCAACAGGTAGTTTGCACACTCTGTTGCAAATATCCAGAAGTTGGTAGGTAATCTCGATTCTATTAATATAGTTCGAGCACAGTCCATTAAAGTGCGTTTGTACCTCTCAGCTACTCCATTGTGTTGAGGTGTATATGCTGACGAGGTCAAATGCTTTATCCCATGTTGACGAAAATAATGGCTTAATTCATGGTTTGTATATTGACATGAAGCTTTTTACTTTCTTGCCAGTTTGGCGCTCAACGAATGTAACGAAATCTTTGGTTACTCTATTTACTTGACTTTTACTTTTAATAAAGTACACGAATCCTCTTCGTGAGTAATCATCAATAAAGGTGATGATATATTTAGCTTTATAATGATTTGGTATGTTTAAGAGTCCACATACATCGGTATGTATTACTTCTAGTACATCCGAACTTCTTATGAAATTTAACTTTTATGTGGCAAGTCAGTCATCTTGCCAACTTTACAGGATTCACAGATCTTTGCTGAGTCAATTGTTACTTGGTCAATGCCTCTTAACAGTTTATTATTTAAGATCATCTGCAGCTTACGATATGCAATATGTCCCACTCTATTATGCCATAACGTAGCTCTATCTTCTGTAGTTGTTGTGAAGGATTTTATTTGATCCTTGCTTACAAAAACATCTGCAACATAAAGATTTGAATCCATTCTTGCTCTTAGAACAATCTCTCTATTCCAATCATATGCGGTGTAATATTTTCCTCGTAGGACTTGCACAAAATTTTTATGTGCTAATAGCGATGACGATATTAGGTTCACGCCTAAATCAGGCACGTGATATACGTCAATTAGTTTTAGAGATACATCTTCATTTTGGGAAACTTTGCACTCTAGGTTTATTACACCTTTACCAATAGCCTTGATTGGTTTTACGGATGCTCCGTGTATTTCCACTGATTCAGTTAAAGACACATATTCACTGAAGTCGTTCCGGTTACAACACATGTGATGGGTTGTACCGCTGTCTAATAACCAAATATTTTTACTTAGTCTGGCCAACATACATCTGTTTTTATCAGTAATTGATATGCCAGTGTAAGTTCTTTTCTCGTTTCTACGAAAACTTGATTTTTCATTTCGTTGATCAGTCCTACTAGTACCTTGTTGATTTTGAAAGTCTTTCTTTCGGAAATAACAGTCTTTAGCCAAATGCCCTGGCTTCTTACATATTAAGCATTTTCGCTTTTCCTTATATCTTGTTGGGTTATTAATGGTTTTACTTTTATATACATTTAGGTCACTTTCATTTTCAGTTTGAGGCACTTTATTTCTTTTTCTTTCAATTTCATGCAAAATCTTATCTAAGATAGTTTCAAGATTAAATTGTGGCGCGTCCTCAGTTAAACTTATCCCCTGAGCTATGGGATCATACTCCTCTGGCAAACCTGACAACACCATCCAGCATAATTCAATCTCATCCGTAGAACCACCTTTTTGGTTCAATTCTTTTAGCAAAACTTTAATGTTTTCAATATCGAACTCCAAAGTGGTACATTTGTGCTAATTTTTGGCATCGTACAATTTCCGCTTTAACCTGGAAATCTTTAAACGATCAAGCTTGTTATATCTGTTGTCGAGCTCTTTTATTAACTCATAAGGGTTAGAGTCTTCTTTAATAAGTAATTTAAATCTGTCTTCTAACAATTCAAAAACAGTCCCAAAAGCTTTTTCAGATTTTTCCATCATCTTACGTTTTTCAGTTTTATCTTCAATCTGTTCAATGTCAGCTAATGATAAATTAGCTGCCTTCCAAAGGCCATCTTTCATTAAGATGTTTCTCATACTCAGTTCCAGTTATCACAGGAAACCAATGGTGAAGAAAGTATCAGGAAATTCGTTAATTTTCCGAGACTGATAGTGCTTAAGAGAATTTATGAATAAATCAATTCACAGCTTTCTAGTAAAAACAAAACGATGCGACGCGATGCCTTACAATTTGCTACACAAACGCTTAAATTGTTAACAAGGACACTATAATAATAATGGTTGGGGCGCAGATATCATTTATTCAATTTAGTTTTAATTCAAAGGGTCAATTGTAATTTCAACGATGCTCGTATTGAACTCATTTAGTACACTATTACCTTGAGATATGAGCATAATCCGTTCCAGGACCGAGCTCTAAACTCGAGGTGCTCTTATCTCAAATCATTTTTCCCCATAAGAAATTACAGAAAAAAAAAATCCTCTAAAAATCTCCCTTATTAGTGCTAATAATCATGAAAAAAAAATGTTTTAATTGCTATAGAGACATACACAAAAAAAATTATAGTATATGAGGATTCATGTGATATAAAATAAAATGTAGTTTAATGATGAGTTCTTACTGACAGTAAGATACAGTAACGGCTTATAGCGACATGTGCGGATTAGGAAGGGAGGGAAGAGAGTTGGACCGTACATAGTGGAGAATGATTCCGTACCTTATACGTACACTACGTAACTTACATAAACTTAGAATTAACTTAGATTACGTTGGGTTTTTTTTTTACTTTTCAATTTTCGATTTTATTATTTATTTTTTTTTTGCTTTTTTCGATTTTTATTCTTTACTTTTCTTCACTTTTTTCTCCTGACTACCCTCACTTTCACTTGGCGCAGGCCTTTTAACGAAATACCTATCGAGGGAGATTTGTTTCTGTCTCCCTTTCAAAATGTTACGGAAATGAGTAAGGCACGGGTGTCAAAAAGCGACGAAGCAGGACCAGTAGACAATTTATCAGGGTGTTTCTTTTCAATGAAATCAGAATCCTTCTGATACATAAGACAGAGTCAGTCGATCTTTCTTAGGACTCATCACTATTACGAAGAATAATGCAGAAAATAGAGAGAAAATCACGTTGTCACGCTAACACAATACAAAAAACTCGCGGGAGATGTGAACGGAAGTCGACAAACACGTGAAGTGAACGAGTGAGGCGGCGTGGGCTGTTCCGAGTGCTCGGCCACCTAGCGTCGGCGTCTGTAGGCGTGCTCGTATCTCAAATCTTGACTCGTATCTCAAAGCAAAAATTTGCTCGAAAACTTGCTCGTATCTCGGAATACTCATATATCGGGACGGTCGTATCTCAAGGTATTACAGTACATGTAAACCCATTTTCCACCTTGACATCTCTGAGGAAGTGCCTACATTGGGTGCAGGATACTATATTGAATTTCTGTATTTAAATATTTGGAGGATTTTTTACTAAAATTGTGGATTGATAAATCTGGATTGATAATTGTGATAAAGTCTGTTTCTATATAAAAATAACTCCACAACCCCTTTCATAGTATTTAAAATAATTATTACACGAGATGAAAAGAAGAGAGATAGTAGAAGAATTTAGTATAAATAAAGTCTGTTTCTTAAAAGTACATCCATGAAATAAACCTACATGTTATAAACATACACAACTACTGAAATCATCAGTGATAAATAAATGGTAGAATTTTTAGTTTTAAAAACAGAACTTAATTATCAACTTCATTTAAATAAGACTTTTTTTAATTATCTTGCTTTGTATAAAGAAAACTTGTTTCAACTCGAAAAAAAATAACAAAACTGAAGAATTAAAGCCAATTCTTCTAAGTAATTGTTGTAAATACTATAATCTAATCATATCTACAAAAATATATTGTTGTTTAACTGCAAAATTTCATCTGGAAAGGGTCTTAGAAGGTTTACGAACAACAAAATATAAACAGACATTAAGAGTAATTTCTTTTGTATGAAAGTTGATGCATTTACAATTTGAGTTATCACGTCGACAATATTCTAAGTAATAAACTGACACTTCCAATCACATACACGTATTAGTAAGCTATCGATTTCATTCGAAAAACTGAATTTGTACTGTGGATCAAGATGAATCTCATCAAGTCATAGATATTTTTTGTGATTTTACATTAATTTATACTCCAGTTTTGGGGAAATTAAAATTAATAAGAAACAGCTACTTCTGTAAGGGTAATTCATCTGCATAATTACTAATTGCATAATTGATGGATGGAGAATGTTTAAATAAGAGAGAATAACCCCAACTCTAGAGTTCTCAACAAAATAATAATTCCTATCATTATTGTAAAACGGACAATCGCCAAATATCATTCCCCATTTGTTTTTTATGGTAAAAGTATATTTTATTTTTGAATAGAGAATATTCAAAAATAAATATTAATCAGAAAATATATTATTTTTATCATATTTTCGGTATAAAATCTTCTCATAACGCGAAGTTAATTTTAAAAAACTAAATAATCTCATGCAATTTTTAAACCCAATTTTAATTTATTGAAAAAATAACTATAGCACTAATAATAAATATTTTAAATACAAAAAATTATCTTACGAATTTTTTATCATTTCAAGTTTTTGTCAAATTTATTTTGATTTGAACATACCGAGTAAAAAGGTATAAACACCTAAAAAAAGTGACTGTTTTTAATGTTAATTTAATTAATTGCAGAATATTTTGAAAATTAAAAACAAAAAACTATAAATCCCAGGTACTGCACAAGTTTGTATTTATATTTTGAATATTTTAGGTGCATCGGAAAAAAAATATGTAAAAGAAATAAGAGGTTTGCAGGCCTTGCCGTCGTGGTCGTGCGGTCTCAGACTTCGGTCGGCCGTGCAGCCTATGTGCCGGTACCCGGGTTCAAATCTCGTCGAGAGCATGGATGTTTTATCTTTCTTCTTCTGTGTTTCGTTCGTTTCTCCCTCAGGGCCTTATATCTCAGGGTTCTTTCTGGATGGGATGTGGATCTCGTCCCACTTCTGAAATTTCCTAGCATCACCGGACGTGGTCAGGTAGGGCTAGCGCATGGTCCATAGTTGGCCAAAATCGATGAAAGGAAGGAAAAGATTTGCAATTGCCTGTATTTGCTTGAGTCAGGACCTTACACTTTGTATTGTTTACGACCTAAACTTTATGAGTCAACAAATATTTCAACAAAACCAAAGGTAAAAGTATAACTGAACTGTAAACAAACTTTTCTATGCACAACAGTTTTTTTTCTTATTTTTAGCGGCCCAAGTTTACAGCTTGCCTGTAAAACATAGGGGACCGCTCTTGCTTTTATGCTTGCTGGATGCCGCACTCTATTTGCCGGATGCCACACTCTGTAGTGGCCGAACAGTTAGAGATATTCGAATGAAACCTTAAGCATTGTGTAAAGCATCTAAAATTAGGTAATCCCGTCCAAAAAAATCCGACCTCCAGGTCCACTCCCTGACCGGAAGTTGGGGGTCAAGAGTGGTAGGCCTTAGGACGGAATAAGAGAAATTAGAGGAAAAAAGACCCAACAATATGGAATAGTGACATTGAAAAAGCCGTCAAAGACAAACAAACAGCCTTTAAAAATCATCTACAAAGAAACACAGATGAAACAAGAGAAATAAATATTGAGAAAAGGAACTAAGCAAAAAGTATAATTCGTAAAGTTCATCAAGAATCTTGAAATAGATTCATAAGTAACATCGAGAATGATGTACATGGAAGACAGACATTGGCTTATAAGATTCTACGGAAATTAAATAGTGAAGTAAGAGATAATGCAGATATTAACATCATAAAACAAAAATAATGGATGAACTTTATAAAATCTTTGGTACAATCGAGCTACATCTATGAATGCAGAGATTGGAACAGTCGAAACTTCACACATAATGAAGAAGTCCAACATTATGCAATGAAGAAGTGGCTACAGCCGTAGGGTCCTGACTTCTATATAATACGGCTGGAATCGACAAGGAGATCTAACATGGCCCAATAGCTGAACCATATCTGTGCCATTTTACTGACACTATCTCATCTTCTTTCAATAAAGGTTTGCTTTAAGATTTACAAGCGTTTTGAACTTCTTTTTTTTTCAATTCTCGTTAATGAAAGCTATTTCTAGTACAATATGTAAATCGCCATGTTTGAATTTGGAATTATTTATTTACGAATTCCTAATTATTAACGTGCAATGGACAAATTATTCAAATACATTTTTTTAAAATAAAATTTTAACTTAGTTTTTACAGAAAACTAAGGGTGACATATTAGTCTTTGGAAAGTGAAGGTCGTGAAATCAATCTGTTTATAAGTATTATAAAAAAGAGTGGATTTCGGTTAATGTCTTAAAAAACGAATTCTAATGATGTAAGCTAATCCATTAGTAAAAAGTTATCAGATAATGAGATTTTTGGAGTCAAAACATAAAAAAAAAATCGTCAGCTATCTTTCAAGACGGATATTTTTCTTATTTTTCTTAATTATTGTTTTTACTTATTTTTCTTTTGACGGATATTTTTTTCTTTTGAGAAAATTTGTGAGTTTACCTTGACCAAGGTGATCTCTCAACAAGATACATTTATTATTAGAAAGATTTTTCTTGTTCAATCAATGTTTTTTTAAAGAAATTAAAACAACATAATTAATGCTTTTAGAATGTGTCAAAAGCAATGCGACCCAATTATATGCACAATTTTATAAACAAAATTTTATCAGACGCGACCACTTTTGACCCCCCAATTTCCGGTCAGGGAGTGGTCCTAGAGATCTGATTTTTTTGATCGTGGTCACCTACTTTTTGATGCTCAACACAATGGTTAAGGTTTCATTCTAATATCTTTAACCGTTTGCCCACTACAGAGTGGGACATGCTGCAAGCTTTGACACCCTAACTTGCAATCAGGGAGTGGACGTAGATCTGATGTTTTGGGCGAAGTCACCTACTTTACCTACATCATCCAGTCGTCATACTACTGAAGCCATATTTAATACCCACAAACCCAAGCCTAACAAGATGAATTTAAAAGGAGCTATTTACTCCCTTCAATGTAAAAACTTTGACTGTAACTACATAGGCGAAACTGGTCGTGCCTTGTCGTACCGGATAGATGAACACGTTAGGGCCGTCAACGGGAATGATACCGCTTACGCCACGGTTCGGCACCTTAACAAGACCGCACACCGCATAGACTTCTCCAACATCGTTGTTCTTGGAAGTTCCGAGAACCTTTTTCGGAGGAAGTGCATGGAATCCGTGTTTATCTCTACCACACAGGGCTGCTATAATAATGGCATCTCCATACGCAGCATCCGGCAATATACCCTACAGACAAAACTCAAAAAGAAAAAGAAAATGCTCGTACAACTTCCTCCCCCCCGCCCTTCTTTACCTATTTGAACCGCCCCCTCCCCTTCCTATTCACTCCTTTTACATCTTCCCAATTCTTACCCCTCCAAACCACCCGTTCCTCCGTTTCCTGCAAAAATTTTTTTTTTTTTTTTTTAATTTGCCTTCTTTCCGCTTTCTCCCTATTATCGTTCCCTCTTTTAGTTTACCCGTTGTTTGTAAACCTTCCCTTACTCCGTTTGTTTGTAAACTTTCCCATGTGCTCCGTTCTCTTGCCATCTAGGTTCATTTGATTTCCACCAGCGGGCACCACCTGGACGTCAGTCCTTCCTGATTCGTCCTCCAATTCACCAATGGATACTCCAAGCAGTTCATTGGTCCTCTTCTCCTTAAATAGAAGAATTGAGAGCTACTTGGATCACTTCCCACTGAAGAAGCCTCATCTAAAGAGAGGCGAAAGCTTTGGGCCTCCTATGTTTTAATGTTTTTAGTGTTTTAACTTTTTATACTTGTGTGCAGGTTAACCAGACTTTACGACAATTATCAATCCACAATTTTAGTGAAAAATTCTCCAAATATTTAAATACCGAAATTCAAAATAGTATCCTGCACCCAATGTAGGCACTTCCTCAGAGATGTTAAGGTGGCAAATGGGTTTAGATGTACTGTAATACCTTGAGATACAAATCTCCCTCAATAGGTATTTCGTTAAAAGGCCTGCGCCAAGTGAAAGTGAGGGTAGTCAGGAGAAAAAAGTTAATAAAAGTGAAGAAAAGTAAAGAATACAAATCGAAAAAACCAAAAAAAATAGAAAAGTAAAAAAAAACAAAACGTAATCTAGTTAATTCTAAGCTTATGTAAATTATGTAGTGTACGTATAAGGTACGGTACGGAATCAATTGTCTACTATGTACGGGCCAACTCTCTTCCCTCTCTCCCTCCGCACATGCCGCCATTAAACGCTACTGTATCGTCTGTCAGTAAGAACTCATCATTGAAACCACATTTTATTTTATATCGCATGAATCCTCATATACTATAATTTTGTGTGTGTGTATGTCTCTATAGCAATTAAAACATATTTTTTTTCATTATTATTAGCACTAATAAGGGAGTTTTTTTAGAGGGCTGGAAAGATTAATTTTTTTTTCTGTTATTTCTTATGGGGAAAATGATTTGAGATACGAGCACATCGAGTTTAGAGCTTGGTCCTGGAACGGATTATGCTCATATCTCAAGGTAATACTGTACTAAATGAGTTCAATACGAGCATCGTTGAAATTACAATTGACCCTTTGAATTAAAACTAAATTGAATAAATGATATCTGTGCCCCAACCATTATTAGTGTCCCTGGTAACAATGTAAGCGTTTGAGTAGCAAGTTGTAAGGGGTCGCGTCGTTTTGTTTTAACTAGAAAGCTGTGAATTGATATATTCATAAATTCTCTTAAACACCATCAGTCTCGAAAAATTAACGAATTTCCTGAAACTTTCTTCACCATTGGTTTCCGGTGATAAAACAAACGGAATAAAAGCTATTTTGCGAGATGTAATCGTAAGTCAAACAACAGTTCAATACAGTAATCTCTGGATTTTTTTTGTTACGTTATGCAAATATTGAGTCTTTCTTTTCACAGTGTAAGAATGAATTAAAAATTCATTTGTCTGTGTGTATGTATCTGCTATCACTTCATTTATCATGTGACTAACATATAAAGACGTTTCAGAAACACAGTGACCTTCAAATTGCATTTTTTCTTTTTATTATATATAAATAAAAACAATTTTCATCAGACATTTTTGAAAAATGTTTAAACTATAAAAAAGTATTTGTTTGTTTTGTAATTCTATTGAAAATTTAATTTTTAACTCCTTAAATGAAGCGAAAGCGTGATACAAAAAATGAAAATTAATGTTTGAGCTTGTAAGCCATTCATTTCTGCTGAACTAATCCAAAGTTCGAATCGCAGAAAGCTTGAATGCTTATGTTTCTACAAGTGTTCACATTTCAACTATATGTGCTTTTTTTATTAGTTTTAATTGTCATGCCTTATTATCTATCTTAGAACTTAAATATTGAATTATAAAGAAAAAACACATCGGCTGATGATCGCCAACTTGCGTGAAACAGCTGTTCCAGGCTGTCACTTGTAACTAATTTGGTCTCACTCATTGCCATTGTTATAAAAAAAGAATTAAAGAAAAAAGGACTCATTATATTAAATGTTATCGATATAATAGGACCACAGAACGAGCACATAATAATAGCAATATTAATAAAAATCTTAATATATCGCCTATTCAGGGAGATAATTATTCTGTTCCTGGGCATTATAAAGAAAATTTGTTATATACAATATTATATTGAGCCGTTTTCTTTGAAAGTGGTGTAAGTCCATTTTTGACAAAAAGTTAGTTAATGATGACAATGAATGCAATCTGCTATGAGGTTTTATCTGTAAACAGTTCAAAAAGAAAATCCTTCAAAATTTCCATCATTTTGTCAATATACATTTCCATAGTTAATGAAATTACAAATATAATTACTTCGATAGTGGTGCAAGTCCACTTTCCGCAAAGACATAATATTTAGTTCAAAAATTATAGGAGTACCTACTATATAATTTTTTGTCTTTATTTTTTTTCTTATATTCTGGTCATTCTTATCTACCAAATGACGCCAATTTTGGAACTATCGAGTCGTCCATAAGAAAACAAAAATTACTATATATTCCTATAGATTACTATACCATCATACAACAATGTCGAAAACATAACAAATTTATGTTACATAAAATGAAACGAAATGATTTTGTTTCGACGAAATCACATGAAAATGCAATTCTAAGAAGACGAAGAAATACTAATGGTGAAGAGGTTAATTGGCTGAAGATATATTGGATAAAAAAAACAAACCATATACAACGCTGTATAAAACTTCATTACATGAAAATGCGGAGTTTAAAACCCTAGATTTATCCACCAGACAAGGAAGACCACGAAACTTTGAAAATATAATACTAGAACCTTTATATCATCATGCCAGGCCCATCACATCCGAAAAATTCAAAGATATAATTGATCTATTAACTTATATTCTTTCAATATATCATGGCTATTTTCAAAAACTTTCTCATAATAAAAAATAAAATAAAAATGTTAATATAAAGTTGTAAGTAAAGTAAATTAAATGGCATTACCTGAAGAAATATTGTAATGAAAAGTTTTTTTTTTTATTATATTAAAAATTTCATAAAAAAAATTGGTTTGATTCAAATGAAATCCTATATTTAATATTTCATAAATGTATGATTTTTACATTTTGTTTACATTGAAAATGGTGTATGTCTATTTGAGGTCATCAAAAGTATAGTTTTCTTTAAACTAAAATTTTAAAAACGATCACATTATAAACTTTGATTAATTTAATATTTTAAAAATATAAACTGAACATATTAACATATACTAATATTTTTCAAACCATTCAAATGGAAAACCTTAAATATCTCCTTATATAGTAGAAATCGCTATTCCGAACTAATTGGGACCGAACACTGTTCGCTTTAGCGGGAATTCGGAATAGGCGGATTTCATGAATAAAAGCAACGAATTGACTTGTTAAGGCGTAAATTACGTGCGGTGACATCTGATAGTGTCGGCTCTATAGAATGTTGATCGGCTCGTGGGAACAGATTCAGTGAAAGTCGGAAGGGAAGGACAGTGACCTTCGACGACTCATCACCCCACCCTATCCCCTCTCCCCCCTCGATCCAAGAATTACTACCGGGTTACTACATTTCCCTGTTAAATATTAAACATGGCAAGTAAACGAAGTCGTTCTTCATGTACTTTAAAAGAAAAACTTGAAGTGTTAAAAAAACTGGATAAGGGAGAAAGTACTACTAAATTATCACTCGAACATAGTGTCGGAAAAGCAACGATTAGTGACTGGAAAAAGAATCGCTTTAAAATTGAGCAGTGTTGTTCTGCTTCAAGATAAAAAAAAAAAACTCTTGAAAAACGGCAAAAAAACTATGTATGTCTCTATTTGACCTCTTTGTGTAACAATAAATGTACGTCTTTTCACGAACGTCTTTTTAATTTCTCCTGTTTTTAAGTTAAAAAAATCGGTATTTTTTTCTGAACTATGTTCGGAATAGGCGGATTTTCGGAATAGCGTGGTTCGGAATAGCGGGGTTCAACTGTAATATAAAATGGACTACAAAGAAAACGGCTCATTCTAATGGTTTTAAATTGAGTGATTCTGAAATAATATTTAATAAAGAAATACAAGTAATTACTAATCAATTCATCCAATGTGGATACTCAAGATCTCTAAGACCACTCCCTGACCGCAAATTGGGGGGTGAAAAGTGGTCGCGTCTGATAAAATTTTGCTTATAAAATTATGCATATAATGAAGTCACATTGCTTTTGACACTGTCTAAAAGCATTAATTATGTTTCACAAAAACTGATAGGCATTTCTATTTAAATGCTTTACTTCACTCCAAACAAATATAAATACACCAGAAAAGTCTTTCGATTGGATAGACGAAATATTGGTCATTTCTGATGTATTTATCAGAAATATGGAGTGAAGTAAAGCATTAATTATGTAGTTTTAATTTCTTTAATAAAACATTGATTTAACAAGATCTTAAGTATCCATATTGGATGAATTGATTAGTAATTTCTTGTATTTCTTTATTAAATACTAGTCGGCTACCCGTCGCTTCGCTCCGGAAGCCTCGCGTATGTAACGGAAAACAATTTGTTATTTATTAAAAAAACACACACACACAAATTACATCAAGTAAAATAAAATTAAAATTTTTTTAAAGTTTTTTTTTATTTTAATTTTTGATGTCTATTTTCTCTCAATTCACGACTGCTTTTAGAATCAGCGTGTGAATCATATATCAGTGATATATTTTTTATTTTTCATAGAGATTAGAATGTAATCCTTGTGGTCTAATGCCTAAGACGTCTAACTTCGGAGCAGAAGGTTGCATGTTGGATTCCAGTAGATAACTTGTAGAAATTATTTCTATTTTTGTAAATTACAATAATTGCACCAGACCGAAAGAGAAATAAAAGATTTTCGTAATATAGATACAATCTATATTAGTCGCTTTTGAGCTACAAATAGTGAGCTTTCAGTATTCTACTTAATAGAAATAGTGCTTCTTTCTTTCTTGAGTCTCTTTTTTTTATTTCCATTGATACTTTACAGTGGTTTTTGAGTTAGAAATAGTGATTGTTTTTGAGTAACGAATAGCGATTTTTCAGTATTCTACCTAATATAAATAGTGATTTTTTTTTTTTCTGTTCTTTTTTATCCTATTCCAATTGATACTTTTCAGTGGTTTTTGCGTTACAAATAGTGAAAATTATCTATATCTATTAGCTAGGCCATCAGATTGTTCGATATAGATATTTGAAGAAGAGATTTCAGATGGACGTTAGTTGATATAGATGATAAATGAAGATCATAGCTTGTATACGAAATTCTTCACAACAAATTGATTGTGAGTATTCTTTAGAGTGAAGATAACCAAATTCTTTTGAATTGTGACTCAAAGACCTAAAGTTCTATGTGAGTTAAGACAACGTTTTCCAATTATATGGCAACTTTATTTAGAGTTTGTCCTTGAGCTTTATTGATAAATATCGCATAAGAAGGTCTCATCGGAAATTGTTTTCTTGTGAAAGTGAATGGAAGTAGATTACCGCATGGTTCCATAGACATCCTATGGATGAAAACAAAATCTCCTTTGTTAGTTCTGTTATAATTTCGGTTTCTATGAGATCATTATCGAAAGAACAGCATTTAAGTTGAGTTCCATTGCAGTATGCAAACTTGGGATTGATGTTTCGCAACAATATTATTGAAGATCCAATCTTCAATGACAAACGATGTTGAGGAATTCCGCTGAGATTCAATGCGTTCAGACACTTGGGCATATGGAGATGTTCGTGTGATGGATTATCAGAAGTGTCAATTTTATTCGCACTTGTATTGTATGCTCTGTAGTCTCTCCTTGTATTCTTAGACTTATCATTCGATTGATGTTATCGACACTCTCGTTCATCTCGTTTATCCAATTCCAATTGATACTTTTCAGTGGTTTTTAAGTTACAAATACTGATTTCTCAGTATTCTACCTAATGACGTACTGCGTCTTTCTTTTTTGACTTTCTTTTTAATTACAACTGTTACTTTTCAGTCAAAGTCAGTTCAGTTTTGACAGATAAGTCAAAAAAGCAATATAAAGAGAGTTGTAGTTCCCATGGCCTAGTGGGTAAGATGTCTGACTTCGGATCAGAAGGTTGCAGGTTCGATTCCTGTCGCGGATGTTTCATTGAAAAAATTCTTTCTATTTTTCATTCTCACAGAAACTGCACCAGACAGACACACAGACAGAGAAATAAAAGATTTTAGTAATATAGATTGTTACTTTTCAGTCAATGTCAGTTCAGTTTTGACAGATAAGTCAAAAAAGCAATATAAAGAGAGTTGTAGTTCCCATGGCCTAGTGGGTAAGATGTCTGACTTCGGATCAGAAGGTTGCAGGTTCGATTCCTGTCGCGGATGTTTCATTGAAAAAATTCTTTCTATTTTTCATTCTCACAGAAAACTGCGCCGGACAGACACACAGACAGACACACAGACAGAGAAATAAAAGATTTTAGTAATATAGATTATTTCAGAATCAATTAATTTAAAAGCTTTATATAACATTGTTTATAACAAATTTTCTTTATAATGCTCAGGAACAGACGAATGATGAGGAATGACCATCGTTGAAGCTGTCGGTTTTTGTATAAGGTTCCGTAATTATTCTACCTTCAATTTCAATTTTGACATCTAAGAAAGCTATCATATTATCTTTTTGCTCTTCTGAAGTAAATATAATATTTAAGTGTACAGAATTAAACTCTTGAAGTATCATATGTTGATGACTTTGTTTTGTAACCATAAACAAGTCATCAATGTACCTTTGATAAAACAGGGTCAGAATTTGGGTAATTAGAAAAAAAAGAGTTTTCTATGAATTGTATTACTATTTCCACTATTATACTCGATGCTGGTAGTCCCATGAAAATCCTGGTTATTTCTTTATAAATTTTGTAATTAGCGGTAAAGTATTGATTTCCAATACTGAATTTTATCAGATCCAAGATAAAACGAACCATAGTCCTATTGCTTTCGTTAATAAATATGGTTTAAAATGAATATTTAACGTGCGTAAAGTAAATTTAAAAAAGTTCAAAGTTCTAGCCAACGCACATGATAAAACTATGATGAATTAAAATTAAAAATAAAAACTAAAACATTAAAAACATGTTAAAAATAGCCAGACTAGTTTCGGCTTAAGTAATAAGCCAGCCTCAGTGTGGTTGGCTTATTACTTAAGCCGAAACTAGTCTAAACTTTTTAGAAATTAAAAATAATGAACAACAAATAATTAGGAAAGTAAGGAAAAACAAAAGAGCCATAACCAAAAAACATAAAAAAAAAGAACGATTTTGCGGACAAAAATTTCATACAAGCTTTTAATGTTATGCCAGCAATGAGAATTACACCCAAACCCCATTAAGAATTGGATCAGGAGGGTTTCTTTAAAACGAGACCCATTATCAATCGTAAATTAACAAGAATTTATAATGTATCCAAAGTCATCGGTGAATTTTTCAATAGTGCCCAAGAAGCTTCCATTGGGCATATAAGAAATGGAATAGAATTTCGGAACAATATAAAAAATTTAAAAATCAATGAAGATATTTGCATGATGTCCATGGACCTTTTCAAATCCATTTCCGAATAGTTGTTGTTATTGGCCATAAACAAAGAACAAACCATATTTATTAACGAAAGCAATAGGACTATGGTTCGTTTTATCTTAGATCTGATAAAATTCAGTATTGGAAATCAATACTTTACCGCTAATTACAAAATTTATTAAGAAATAACCGGGATTTTCATGGGACTTCCAGCATCGAGTATAATAGTGGAAGTAGTAATGCAATTCATAGAAAACTCATTTTTTCTAACTACCCAAATTCTGATCCTGTTTTATCAAAGGTACGT
>JAFIDM010043754.1:328950-339199 GCA_023159025.1 Thereuonema tuberculata
AAAAAAAACTTTTCACTGAGAAGTGTTTTGATTAGGCATATGAGGTCTCACATAGGTTAGAAGCAATTAAATTCATAGTATGCTAAAAAGAATTTTCTTGAGAAAGCATTTTAAATTCAGATTTTTGGAGATTATGTAATTTAAAGAAGCATATTAGATAACAAAGGCATGGTTGATTTGCTTATTTTTTGAAAAAGTACTGTAAATGCATTATCAAAGAAGGTACTACATTCTGTTCATTAGATGGAGCTGAGATATTACATGAAAGTAAATATTTTTGAGAACCAACTTCAACTGAATAAAATGCAGGTAATTAAAAAAAAAGAAAATCTGATATTAAACTTGACATATTTTCAGAATAAATCAGCAGATAATGCTCCTATTTATGAGATCATTAGAAAACTGGGAAAAATCATAATGTAATTAGAAAATTATCTACTTTTATATGTATACTTTTTTTTTCCATTCCTATTAGGTGTAATTACATTAAGAATACCTGTAGTATAAGTGCTGATAGATTAATAGCATTAATTAATTATGTTAAAATAAGTTTAAGAGTTATGTTTTCATCAATTACATCAGATATTAACTGGGTTTTTTTTTGTGGGTATTTAATGTTTTTGAATTTTTCTAAATTATATATTTCTTAATTTAGTTGACTAAAATAATGAGTAAATAATTAGTTTTCCATTCTTTGACCAAAATTACTTTGTTATTTAGTAAAATTAAAAATTCTTAGGGTAATTCCATAGGTAACGGAATGTCACTTTGTTTACCCAAAATCCCTACTGTGTCAAAGCTAATCAGTACATCTTAATACTTTAATGTAAACTTTCATCCTTGACCCCTCCCCTATTTAGTGCCAGCAATAAATCTGATTGCTGTCCTAAAACAATCCTGGAAATTAAAATTGCACCTTCCGTAACGGAATGACATTTTTGGAACACGTTTTATTTATATCAGTTAATTCAAAAAGATCATCTAAATGACTAATTAAAAAAATATGAAAAAATCAGAAAGTACAGATGAGACTTACCTGATTAAGACCACATATTAATTAGTTTTGAATTGCCACTTAAATACAGACAGAAAAAAGATTTCTGTTGGTATGAGAATGACCATTTGACTAGTAATTCCAAAAGTGGATTAAAGAAATAAATACAAGCAAGAATGAAGATATAAAGATGATTTTATTGTCATATAGTAATATTAAGATGTCAATACTGTAGGTGAAAAAAACCCTGGTTCTTTTATTCAGCCTTTATAGCTGTAGGAAAATGATAATGGTCACACCTTTCAATTTTTAGCTGTGGCCACATTGTTGAGATTTGTTCTGGATCAAAGCAATATGTATCATCTTTAAGAATTTGTGGAAATGCATAGACTAAGCAGTCATTGTCTGCTTCGTATAAATTGGACTTAAACCCTGTCATCATCACACGTAACAACTTGACCAATGAATTGACGGACTGTTTTTTCCCCTTCATGTTCAACTAATATGAAATCTCCACCTTGAAGTGGTTTCTTTTGTAGAGTTATATTTGTAGCTTGTTCTTCTATATCTTCGTCAGACTCTTGAGTACTGTGTGGTGTATTGACTTCCTCTGTGTCTTTGTTACAATGGAACTGATTATATTTTTCAGAAACAACATATTGTTGATTTTCTATCACATACTTCTCTACTGGCTTTAAAGAGTGTGTTCTGTGTGTGTCAGGAAGCAGGCGGACAATCTCCCATCTCTTCAAAAGCTCATCCTTAAACTGCCATCTCAGCTGCTGGAACATACACAACATTGATACTTTTGCTGTTTGCTTGGGCTGACACACTGAATTCGTCTGCATTTGCGATCATCTAACCTCAGAAAGATCGCACTCCTCACGAGTCGTTTTTATTATGCTGCCAATGCCATCTGCTACACCTTTTCCATGGCATGTGGCAGAAAAGTTCCAAATAACCGACATTTGATGCTCTTCAAACAAAAGTCTGGTTCAAAAATCAATACCATTGTTTGAACTGGCTTGATGCTCCGTCACTAAAAAAATGTTACATTTTGAACTTCAGGATGCTTTAAGTGCAAGTCCAATATAAGCTTATCTAGAAAAGTGTAGACTGCAAACTTATCATGGATCAACTCTTCACTGATGAAAGCATAGCTCAAATCTTTATCTGGGGAAAACCATACATAGGTAAAGAAAATTGTAACTTGCTTATGACTAGAGTGGATTTCATTTTGACTCTTAACATTGAAGTTTTCAGCAAAAGTCTGTTTGTATGACAGTAGACTTGAAATCAGTTTTCGAATTTGTATCTTCAAAGAGCTCCTGCTGCTTACGTTTAATAAATGTGTCCTTCAAGAAATAAGAAAGCTGTTTTTTAAGCAGACCATATTGAACACAAGTTGTCTTTTTGTCTTTGACTGGCTTTTGATTATTTCTGTCCCATTGCTCAATTGTGATAGTATTTTCCAGAACCCTATCATTCTTGGTTCAATATACATTTGTTTAAAAAGGTTTTTGCACAATTCGCGCACTGAAAACATGCAGTTTTTTTTTCTTGGTTGCAAACAACTATTGAAATAAACACACTAAAAGATTTTGGCAGTTCGATGATTACAATGTTCAATCCCTGAAGCAATACACAGTCTGTCTCTTATCAGGAGCTTGCCATGAAATGTCGTTTCTCACATTCTTAAGTTTCCAAAGGGATATCTACCTCACTTGCTTCGTTTGATAGCAAGAGTTTTGTTGTATTTAGTAATCCTCATAATTAGAACTTTAGAATGTTTACATGGGCTTATTGGCAAGGCTTTCAATGCTCGCTTAATTACTTTATTGAGAGTTTATGGAGATGTGTATGGACTGGCAGATTCAGCAGTGAAGGCTGCTCACTGTTTCTATTATTTCTATTGTTTTATTGGTTAATTTTCTTTTGATTTCTTAATTGCTTTATTGAGAGTGTATGGAGATGTGTATGGACTGGCAGATCCAGCAGTGGAAGGCTGCTCACTGTTTCTGTTATTTCTATTGTTTCGTTGGTTAATTTTCTCCTAATTTCTTAATGCTGATATCTGATGATGAGTCAGATTTCTTCGTTTGTTTCTTGCGTAGTCTGTTTTTTGCTTCATATCTTCATGCAATCTTTATTCTTTCTCTATATCTGTGTTGCTTTTCTGCTACATGTAAACACATGGTACCAGGAAGGCAAGGTCACCTGCAAAGGGACATGTCATTGAATGTAATAAAAATACGTGTCTCTTCATTGTTGATTTAATTAAAATTGTTTATTTATTTTATAATTTTTTTTTACTGATTTATATATTATATGTCAGTTATGAGACAGAATCATGTTTTTTTTTAATTATTATTTAATGTATTGGAGATGATTTTTGAAATATTTTGCATTTGTAATAAATATTCTACTTTAATCAAATTAATTAGTAATAGAAAGAAACATTGAAATAAGCCAAAGCATTTATTTGGATTGTATAACTATTTTGTTGTAACCTATTACAGAACTCTTCATTATCATAGTTGTTAAATAATAATTTGTTTGATCTTATAATTAAAATAATTCAAAAGAAAAACTTAAAAATAACCAAATTACTGTTAATTTCAAGTGTTCAAACTGTGCATAACTATCTTACAGAAACTGATTAAATGTTTCCTTTGTGGGGTCAATAGTAATAAAGTGATGACAAGAGATCTAAGATGAAAAATATCAATTATTCATTGTATGTTATAGCGTGTTTATTAAAAGAAGACTGTTTGAATACAAAGAGATGTTGCCAAAATGATTGGGAAATTTTCTCTTAAATCTGTAAACGTAATAAAAAGTGAGTTGCCTCAGCTTTGTGCTCCTGAGGTCCTAGTGACAAAAAATATTATTGTAATAAGAATATTAATTGTAAAAGTATTTTATATATAAAATAAGTATTATATAAACCATTTTAGAAGTTATTATTTGATTAAAACTTTAAGTAGTTTCTTTTAAATTAATTAAAACTACTTGTGATTGTTATTGGTTTACAAATTAACTATTCAGATCTCAACACAAACTATAAAATAAAAACCTCACCTTAATATGACTTCCCCTTACCTGAAAGTTATTTTCCTAATTGAAATCAATATTTTGTTTTGTTAATTAAATACAAACATGTTTGTGATATAATTTAATATATTAAAAATAGTCAGTATCACTGTTAAGGTAAAGGATTTGATAAATTAAAAATAGAACTAGACATTAGAAAAACTATTAATGAAAGTTTATTTTTAAATCAGTTGAGTTTCATCTAAGGGTGACTATTAGTTCTGTTCCAGAAGCATCAACACAGCAACTGGATAAAATACTCAAAAACTAAACAACATTATTATTATTATTTCAGTTTCAAAAAAAGATTGAATTTAAAATCTGTAGCTCATGTGTCATTTCAAGAACAATATTAGAGACAGTATTTTTTAATTTTTCTGGAGTGGGATTAATTTTTTAATATTCAGGGTGTTAGGTTGAAGAACAAAATTAAAAAGTCAGTGTAATTTTAGTTTTGAATTGATTCTGTTAAAGATTGTTTACTGACTTTGGGTGATTTCTTAAATAAAATGTTTCATGAAAAGAAGAAGTTTGTCATTTAAAAAACTTATATCCCATTAGAGTTAATAGATCATTAACATCTTTGGTTAAATATTTAGCTTTCCATTGTCTTAAATCTATCTAAAATAGGTAAGAGGGTGTTGTGTGATGAGGCAACAGAACTCTTGAGATGGAATCCTTCGTAGGTAACAAGATATTTCCTATGTGAACATTATGTCACCATGGCAACAGTGTGGAAGTTATTTGCTTACAATAATGAGTAGTGTGTTTTATTTCTTCAGTAATAACTTTTAATTACTAAGAATTAACTTGAAAGAAATAACATTTACAAATTAAAGTTAAATAACATCTTTAGCAATAGTCTGCACAATGAGGGAGTGAAGAATGAATCGAAACAAATTTTTAAAAGAAAGTCATATTGAGATCTATATGAATGATAAATTTCCCTTTTATTTGGTAAAAGAACTATTTATTGACTTTCTATATTACTTATTTAGTATTTGATGAAACCTTTCTCTTTTAAATACATCCGAGCACATACTCCTAATGATGGCATTAAGTGAAGTTTACTACAATTACAGAAAGAAAAATTTAAATTAATTTAATGCTATTATTTCTTATCATTGTTGGTAGTGGTAATAGTATCCAAAAATGGAAGAAATGTAGCCTAACAAGGAGGCTTAACATGCTTGTATAAAAATAAATAGAAAATGAAAATGAATAAAACACACTTACAAACATGTTGAGGAAAGAATTACAAATAATGGCAATAAACCAACAGTTTCAGAATACTCCGTGTATTCCTTCATCAGAGACAGCACAAGCATAAGACATCAAAACAACATTTAAAACGACACGAGGTGGGAATGTATGGTGAAAGTGAGGGAAGTGAGAGGATTAGGCAAGTTTAGCAATAGTGACGGTCGTTTTGTCCACCAGGGATAGGGTTTTAGTAAGTCTTAAGCTGGATTATATGGAATGATTCAGCTAGAAGTCAGTGGGATAATTTATTGTAGTGGAAAAGGGGTTTAGCAGCGGAGAAGTTGGGGGTGAGCCCAGTCTCTTTGAAGGGCATAACTGTGTATGAACGTGTGGGATCTGTGTTTTTGAAGGCTTGTGTATGTTCTTAATGCATGTGGATAGGATCGGGATGTTTGTCCCACGTAATCAAAGGAGCATTGGTTACATGGGATCCAGTGTAGAGTGTTGGAAGGATTATTTAGTTGTTTGGTTTGTATTATGTTTATGTTGGGTGATTTGAAGGCTGGGACATACTGGTATTTGACGAGGAATTTTTTAATGCAGCTTTCAAGGGGTGGATAGTAGGGAAAGGGGATGTATTTGACAGGGGGTTTGGGGGTTGTATTTTTAGATTTGTTTGTTACGGTTGTGTGTGAGGATATTGAGGCGGTTGTGAAAAAGCTGGGAGGGGTAATTATGGAGATTGAGTATGGTGTAAATGGATTTTAATTCAGTGTGTAAAGCTGGTTTAGTGGAGCATGTTGTGATTGCTCTGCACATTAGAAAATCTATTGTGTTGCTTTTGTAAGTATGGGGTGTGTGGGATTTAGATTGTATGTAGCTGTTTGAGCAGGTGGGTTTTCTGTAGACCGGGGTTTGTACGGAGTTATTTTTGTAGACAATATATATATAGAGATAGTTGATGTTGTTTGTTGGAGGGAGTTTCTAGTTCAAAGTGTAGATGGGATCTATGGAATTTAGATGGTCTTGTATTTGTGATGTGTTGTTGTGTTGTGAGGATGATGAGATCATTGACATATCTTCTGCATAACTTGATGTGTGGGCGGTGGATGGAGAACATTTGTTTTTCAATGTAGTGAAGTGTGTGATCTGCAATGGGTCTTGATATAGGAAGTCCCATGAATAGACTGTGTGTTTGTAGAAAACCAGACCCATCATCAACACGAGAAACTCCTCCATCTCATACATTTCCAGCTCCCTGTTCACCATCCTTCAAACCTACACAAGTAAAATAGATTACATTTACAAAAACACAGCCCAATTCCTATACCAGATAAAAGCTGGGGCATACTGGTATTTGATGAGGAATTTTTTAATGAAGCTTTCAAGGGGTGGATAGTAGGGAAAGGGGATGTATTTGACAAGGGGTTTGGGGGTTGTATTTTTAAATTTTTTGTTACGGTTGTGTGTGAGAATATTGAGGCTGTTGTGAAAAAGCTGGGAGGTGTAATTATGGAGATTGAGTATGGTGTAAATGGATTTTAATTCACTGTATAAAGCTGGTTTAGTGGAGCATGTTGTAATTGCTCTGCGTATTAGAAAATCTATTGTGTTGCTTTTGTATGTGTGGGAGTTATTTTTGTAGGCAATAGATACATCGAGATAGTTGATGTTGTTTGTTGGAGGGAGTTTCTAGTTCAAATTGTAGATGGGATCTATGGAGTTTAGATTGTCTAGTATTTGTGTGATGTGTTTTTGTGTTGTGAGGATGATGATATCATCGACATATCTTCTGCATAACTTGATGTGTGGGCGTTGGATGGAGAACATTTGTTTTTCAATGTAGTGAAGTGTGTGATCTGCAATGGATCCTGATATAGCAAGGCCCATGAATAGACCGTGTGTTTGTAGAAAACCAGACCCATCATCAACAAGAGAAACTCCCCCATCTCATACATTTCCAACTCCCTCTTCACCATCCGTCAAACCTATACAAGTAAAATAGATTACATTTACAAAAACACAGCCCAATTCCTACACCAAATAAAAGTGAAGACTTTTATTCCCTTGATGTTATATCCCTATTCACATCCGTCACCTACAATACTATCAAAGAAGCACTCTGTGATTTCCTAGATGATGAAACCCTTTTTTGCCAATTTGACATGACCATAAAGCAAATTGACTTCCTCATCCACACCATTTATAACAGGCAATATTTCTCTCACAATAACATCATTTGCCTCCAATAGGCAACTACATAATCCTTCCAACACTGTATACTGGATCCCAGGTAACCAATACTCCTATGGACAAACACCCCGACCCCTATCCACATGCATTAAAGAACATGAACAAGGCTTCAAAAACACAGACCCTATACGTTCGTACACCTTTACGCACCACAAAGAGACTGCACACCCCCAACTTCTCCACGGCTAAACCCCTCTTCCACCACAATAAACTATCCCACTGACTCCTAGCTGAATCATTCCATATAATCCAGCTTAAGACTTACAAACCCTATCACTGGTGGGTAAAACTCCCGTCACTATTGCTAAACTTATCCTCTCACTTCCCTTCACTCTCTCCATGTATTTCCACCTTGTGTCGTCTTAAATATTGTTATAATGTCTTGTGTTGGTGCCATCCCTGATGAGGGAATATGCGGAATATTCTGAAACTGTCGGTTTATTGCCATTGTCTTTAATTCTCTCTTCAACATGTTTGGAATTAAGTTAGTTTTATTTACTTTCACTCTCAATTTATTATAAATGTAGCATCTTTGACCTGTTTTTGTTTCGTTAAAAAGCCAGTATTTTGTTGGTGACCTCTTTCCCAAACAGAAAAATCTTTGTTGTCCAGAGTATAGATCAAATATTAAATAATATTAGTTAGGATAATAAAGTATTCAAATTATTTAGAACTAGTCGGCTACCCGTCGCTTCGCTCCGGAAGCCTCCCTTATGTAACGGAAAACAATTTTTTATTTATTAAAAACACACACACACACACACACACACACCAATTACATCAAGGAAACTAAAACTAAAATTTTTTAAAAGCTTTTTTTTAAATTTAATTTTTGATGTCTATATTCTCTCAATCTACGACTGCTTTTAGAAACACCTTGTAAATCATATATCTATGATATATTTTTATTTTTTACAGAGATTAGAATGTAGGCCTAGTGGTCTAATGGCTAAGACATCTAACTTCTGAGCAGTATTCTACCTAATAGAAATAGTGCATCTTTCTTTCTTGACTATCTTTTTTTTTTATTCCTATAGATACTTTTCAGTGGTTTTCGAGTTAGAAATAGTGATGGTTTTTGAGTTACAAATAGTGATTTTTCAGTATTCTACATAATGAAATACTGCTTCTTATTTCTTGACTCTTTTTTTTTTTTATTCCAAATGATACTTTTCAGTGGTTTCTGAGTTACAATAGTGTTCAGTATTCTATCTAATAAAAATACTGCTTCATTCTTTTTTGAGTCTTTTTTTTTATTCTAAGTGGCACTTTTCAGTGGCTTTTGTGTTCCAAATATTGATTGTTTCTGAGTTACAGATAGTGATTTTTCAGTATTCTATCTAATAGAAGTATCGCTTCATTCTTTTTTGACACTCATTTTAATTATAATTGTCACTTTTCAGTGACGTTTGAGTTACATTTATTGATGGTTTTTGAGTTGCAAATAGTGATTTTTTCGGTATTCCACCTCAAAAAAAGAGTGCTTCTCTCTTTCTTGACTCTGTTTTCTTTACTCCAACATCTGGCGTGTACACCCACATATTTTTCAATATCACATAGGATTTGGTTAAGTAAGAATATTTAAAATATTGCAACGTTTCGGCAATTATCGTTCTAATTGTCAGTTTCGATTTACAAATAAACTGACTGATGTGAAATAAATAAACAATCTTGAGATTCAAAAAAAAAGATTGAATACATTCCTTATTGATGGGGGAAAGGAAAGGAGATATAAGTCAAAAAACCATATGAAGAGAGTTGTAGTCCCTATGGCCTAATGGATAAGGCATCTGACTTCGGGTCAGAAGGTTGCAGGTTTGATTCCTGTCGCGGATGTTTCATTGTAAAAATTATTTCTATTTTCCATTCTCTCAGAAAATTGCGCCGGACAGACAGACAGACAGAAAGACAGACAGACAGACAGAGAAATAAAAGATTTTAGTAATATAGATTGTCACTTTTCAGTGACGTTTGAGTTACAAATATTGATGGTATTTGAGCTGCAAATAGTGATTTTTTCGGTATTCCACCTCAAAAAAAGAGTGCTTCTTTCTTCCTTGACTCTGTTTTCTTTACTCCAACATCTGCCATGTACACGCACATATTTTTCAATATCACATAGAATTCGGTTAAGTAAGAATATTTAAAATATTGCAACGTTTCGGCAATTATAGTTCTAATTGTCAGTTTCGAATTACAAATAAACTGACGGCTGGGAAATAAATAAACAATCATGAGATTCAAAAAAAAAGATTGAATACATTCCTTATTGATGGGGGAAAGGAAAGGAGATATAAGTCAAAAAACAATATGAAGGAAGTTGTAGTTCCTATGGCCTAATGGATAAGGCATGTGACTTCGGATCAGAAGGTTGCTGGTTCGATTCCTGTCGCGGATGTTTCATTGTAAAAATTATTTCTATTTTTCATTCTCACAGAAAATTGCGCCGGACAGACAGACAGACAGAGAAATAAAAGATTTTAGTAATTTAGAATTAATCAGGAAACTCCCATCATGCACCAATAGAAACAAAATTTATTTATCCTCTTAACTTTTGTTATTGATGGAGAATCTGAAACAGTTGTTTCACTATTATTAGGGATCTTCAACCAGATTTACCCCTCAAAGATAAAATGAAAGGTTATGGAATCCACAGCCGCTAGTAGGTTCCAACAACAAACAAACAAGAAAAGGAATTGCCACTTG
>JAFIDM010043754.1:385337-407070 GCA_023159025.1 Thereuonema tuberculata
CAATACGAGGCATACTGACTCTAGGAGGCACGTGTACAGCTCACTGACGATGAAAAACTACTTGTCTGGATCCAAAGTAGTCTCTACTTATACTCTCTTACATGGCAGTTCAGAGGGTGCTGCTGAGTCGAGGCATGCACAGTCATTTCCAAATTTTATTTGCATATCATACTCTGCTATACATTTCCTGTAAGTTTCACTTGCATGTTTCCTTCATGGTGTTTTACACAAAACTCAGTGTATAAATTATGTATTTGCCTTTATGAAATTAAATATATTCTTAATAATATACACTGAAGAAATGAAAATCTCAACACTAAGATGGAGTTATACTAGGTGAAAACAAATTACACAGAATATGTGTCTACATCAGTTATTAAGTTAATACCAGTTCGTTATTACAACTCACATGATGTACGTGCAATGCCATGATGAATGCGTAATGGAATTTTTCATTAGATTTGTGGAGCTGATTGTAAGTGTTACTGTCACTGTTAAAGGCTGTGGTATTGGATGTTGTAACTACACAGAATGCTACAAAGGTGACAATGAATTTCTTATTGGCAATTAATCCACTTTGAACGAGGCCGTTTGGAAAGCCTTTGAGAGGGTGGATTTTCATTATGCGAGATTACGACAAGAATGAATCGAGATGTCTCCATCAATGGTCCAAGGAAGGCACTGCTACCAGAAGACTGGAGTCTGGTCCCTCCCTGTCCACTGCATAGAGAGTGACAATCGGGACATTCACAGCATTGGCGGATCGCAGGGTGTCTGTAGCAGAAACTCGAGCCACATAAATTACAAAGAAATTTTAACATGCCTGTTATAAATTAATCAATAAACCAAACGGCATCAAACTAAACAAAATGGATTTGCAGGCCAGGAATTTGTTTTGATTTTGCTTTTGTTTTATTGGAACCCACAGGCGGATGCTTCGGTGGATTTCCTGACTTGGTTTCGCGATCTGAGCTTTCGACAGTGTTTGTGTGGCTGATGGTTCCATAAAGAGGACGAAACGGCCGTCCCACACTCCCACTGTTGATAGCTCAGAGGCAAAATCCTTTGTTTACTTTGGTGCTTTTTTGGTTTATTGATTAATATACTGTGGTGATTCATAAGCTCTCGATACTTTATTAATATATTCTAAAAAAAACAAAAAACATCAATAATTATTTCAATGACACATGCTGGATGTGCCACACTACCTATGAGATGATCAACCACATAATATAAGGCAGCCCCCTTCTCTCTCAGACAACCTCATCCGACAATCAGATAGTGTCCATCGTCCATCAACAGTAAGCACACAAAACATTCACTAAATAAGAACATGGTCCAGGTATTAATTACACACCACAAAGCATGTTTGAATCACCCACATACAAGCTGTACTTAGACCACCCCATTCACACAGATAAACTATACACCACAACAGACCTATCTCGTTGACATTGCAGTGTCTATCAGTAAGAACATCCAGAAAACTCATGTAGACAAGATCAGTAAATACAAAGACTTAGACATGAACTCCAGAAGCAGTGTAGGCAGTACTGAGTACCTGTTGTACCCTTCATCCTGTCCTCCACTGGTCTGGTGCCTCAATATAACTTTGCAATACAACCTCAGCACACTAGGACTTCACAAAAACACTTATGCACAGCTCCAGAAGGCTGTGGTACTCAACACAATAAGCATAGTTAGAAAATTCAAGTACATAACTATATATCCCTAACATTTCCCCCCCCCCCGTCCCCACACACACACACAATTGCCCTTGGCAACATGTGCTTTGGTCCTTGACCCGCCATGTTGTCTTACCTGGGAAACCCAAGATGAGGAACATTATAAAATAATAATAATAATAAGTTTTTTTATAGTCTTCAAGAAAGAAAGCTTTCCTAATCAATATCACCTATCCAATGATGAAAATATCAACAATGTGGAATCAGATTAGATATCCAAATACTTCAATTTGGCAGGAGAATATCAAAAAATTCACAAGTTTAACACAGAAGAAATAATTTGAATTGAAATAACAGCCACCGGATTGATACACAAAAATCTATCCAATCATTTACACAATCTAGAGCTGATGGCAGACAAAATTTTATTTAAAGCGCAAAAAAAATCAGTGATTTTGGAGACATGTCGTACAGTTTCCACTGTTCTGAATATATCATCAAATAGCTTAGCAAAAGTTCTGCTATTTTGGTCCCTTAATGCTAGTATACTTGCTGTTTTGCACAGAGAACTGAAAAGAATAATTCAGAATAATAATATATGAGTAACATGTTCAATAAAATATTATATGCTGACCAATGATTTTAACGGTAGCTTAGATGGTTTCCCATTTGCCTTCCTCAAGGAGCCATTATGGAATGGTAAGACCTGAAGGGTAAGATGAAGACGCAGACAAGTCCTTCCAACACACACTGTCTAGTCATCTGCTGCTTTGACCATAAGATTATGCTGGAACGGCAACAAAAACATTAGCATTTACGGGTGATCAAGAAATAATAGGAGGTGTTCGGAGCGCTGTAGCATGTTATGTACTGGACGAAATAGAACAAAATTTGGCCACTATACACATTAAAGTATGCGGTTTTGATTTGTCAAGAAAAAAAAAAATTAGTACCAAACAACGCTGATAGAGGAAATTCTGGCGCTGCAAGTGCATAATGTGTGAAAAAAGAATACATAACTGCCAATGGAAACAGTAAATAACAAACACCAAATACCAGTGAAAAACGTTTATTATAGCAACCTACAAATTTGGCTCAAGGTGAACACCAGCCTGATGTTCCACTAATTGCATGCGGTACACGAGGTTTTCGACGGTGGCTTGCAGCATATCGGCATTTATTCGTCTGACATGTAACGTTATTTGATCTTTGAAGGTAAGATTGTCAGGAACATGTCCTTGGTACACAATTCTTTTCAGCCCCACAACCAGAAATCTCAAGGATTCATATCAGGGGACCTCTGAGGCCAATTCATGGGAAATGCGCGACTAATTACTCTATCGTCTGTGAAATGTTGACGCAGGACATCCTTAACCCGACATCCGATGTGCGGTGATGCACCATCTTGCATGAAAATGGTAGAATCGATACAATTTCTTTGCTGTAGTTGAGGTATCACAAATTTCTTGAGCATAGCGGCATACCTGTCGGAATTGACAGAACAAGTCAAAGTGACTATAGTCCATTTCTACCAACTTCTTCATAAAAGTATGGGCTGATGATAAAAGAAGCAGTGAACCCACACCAAACTGTGACTTTAGGAGAATGTAAGGGGATCTCTTGAACAACCTGTGGATTTGTATCAGCCCAAATACGGCAGTTGTGTGTTTTGATATCACTGTGCACATGGAAGTGAGCTTCATTGCTCCATAATATCCGCCACGGCCACTCGTCATCCACTTCCAATCGCGCCAAAAATCTCAAAGCAAACTAATCGGGTATTTCTGTCCCCTGGGAGCATTTTTTGAATGGGTGTTATCTTATACGGATAAAATTTCAGGATCTTACGCAATATCTTCTGCACCGTCGACAACGGGATATCTGTTTGTCGTGATATTAAACGTGCACTTCTGGTACCCTGCTTATTAGCTATCGCCTGATCCTGAACGGCAGTTGCAACTTCTTCAACTTGTTCCTGCTTGATACGTTTACGTCCTCTGCCTGGTTGCACACCAAGAGTTCGTGTTCTTTCAAATTTTTCAAACATTCTTCATAAGTTAGTTATGGTCATCGGTCCTCTCCGTAACTGTTTTAACCGCCGGTATTCACGAAGAGCAGCATTGGCATTTTCATCCCCCTGATAAAACAGCTTGACTAATAAGGCACGATCACGTAGTGACAACGTAGTCGCCATCAAAGGGCGACTTCTTGCAGAATGACTAGAATTCCCGCAACCCCTCCTTTTATCCTCGATATCGTGTCAAAAAGTACCTATATATGCAAATTTCATGCTGCATTTTTCGACCGCAGCGCCAGAATTTCCCCTATCTGTGTTGTTTGATACTAATTTTTTTTTCTTGACAAATCGAAACCACATACTTTAATGTGTATGGTGGCCAAATTTTGTTGTATTTTGTCCAGTACATAACACGCTACAGGGCTCCGAACACCTCCTGTTATTTCTTAATCACCCGGTATATCCTATTATCGTGTAATTAATTTTCAGACTTCTTCTTTGAAAACTTCTTTAATAACAATATTTTGATCGTAATTCCGATCTTCAGGCTATATTTTTGAAACTTTCTTACATTTTTGTAAAAAACAACAAAATAAGTTTCAAACATCGATCTTTTTCCTACTATCGTTGTATTTGTTAAGTTAGATCAATGTTGATTTTCAAACTTGTTAGTTCTTGTTTTATACGAAAATGTAAGAAGGTTTCGAAAATATAACCTGAAGAAGATAGGAATTACAATTGAAATATAGTTAATAAAGAAGTTATCAAAGAAGAAGTAAGAACAGCATTTCTTATTTACTTATCAGTACAGTTCTAAATGACAAATGTGTCTTATATCGTATTCAGAAAATTTAATTTATGAAATTTAACATAGAATAGAAAAATAAAATAACTTAAAGTATCTTAAGTGGTATCTTAAAGTATTAAAAGTAGATGGCTGGAGTACACAAAAGACCTATATTCTAGTACTAGCAAAGTAGAGCCATCTAACAATGATCTAGTAGAAAATGAACCAGCCATCCTGATTGAGGAAGTTATATGGGCACTGCAGCACTTACCAAGCAATAAGGCTCCTGGCACTGACTGTATTCCAGCTGAACTTTTGAGATCTGTTCCACCAAAGGTTATCAAGGAAATTTGCCAGAAAATCTGGGAAACTAGGAAGTGGCCTGAAGAGTGGAAAAAATCAGTATTCATCCCATTACCAAAGAAAGGAGATTCAAAAGATTGCAGAAATTATCGCACAATAGCCTTGATTCCTCATATAAGCAAAATCTTGCTCAAAATTATCCAACAACGTCTTCGACCGTTCATTGAAGCAGAGCTGCAAGATTCTCAAGCTGGCTTCCGGCGTGGTCGTGGTACTCGTGACCATATTTCAAACCTTCGGTGGATTATGGAAAAATGTTATAAGTATCAGAAAAACATTTACATTTGTTTTATTGACTATCAAAAGGCGTTCGACTGCATTGAACATAACCAATTATGGAAGGCATTGCAACAACTAAACATTCCTGTGCATCTAATAGAGATGATAAGATCTCTATATACTGATCAAAAAGCTACTGTTAGAACACAATATGGAGACACTGAGTGGTTTGATATAGATAGAGGTGTGCGACAAGGTTGCATTCTATCCCCGTTCCTCTTTAATCTGTACTCTGAAATGGTAATGAGGAAAGCAGACTTGGAAGAATCAGAGATAGGTGTGAGGATTGGTGGTAGAGTTATCAACAACCTTAGATACGCAGATGACACAACTTTGTTATCAGAAACTGAGGAAGGATTGAGACAACTTGTAGGAAAGATCAAGAGAGAAAGTGAAAAGATGGGTCTCCTTCTTAATATCAAAAAGACAAAGATCATGACGACTGCTGAAACAAAGGATAATAAAATAACCATCGATGGAGAACAATTTGAATGCGTGAAAGATTTTTGTTTCCTTGGATCCAAGATTGACCAGAGTCAAGGCTGTTGTCCTGAAATTAAGCGTCGAATCGCATTGGGCCACAGAGCAATGTTGAGCATGAATACAGTGTGGAAAAGTAAGGACATCGGTCTTTCGACTAAACGCAGACTAGTCAATGCCATAGTGTTTCCTATTGCATTGTATGGATGCGAAAGTTGGACAATGAAGAAAGCTGATTGGAGGAGAATAGATGGGTTCGAACTGTGGTGTTGGAGACGCCTATTACGAATTCCATGGACAGAAAAGGTTACAAACAGGGAGGTTTTGAAACGCATGAAACCTGAAATTTCACTTGGCGGGAAGATAAATAGAATGCAGCTAAAATATTTTGGACATGTGTTACGATCTGATTCACTCGAGAATGCTATAATGTTGGGAATGACGAATGGGAAAAGAAGGCGTGGTCGACCGAGGATCACATGGATAGACACCATTAAAGCAATCACAGGCCTAAGTTTAGAGCTGTTAAAAAGGAAGGCACAAGATCGGAAAGAGTGGCGAGAGATGACCCATCGAATCGCCAAGGGTCGGATGCGGCTGAATGGATAAAAACAACAACAACCTTAAGTGGGGTTTGACATGAAGGAAAAATAAATGAAATATACTAAATACATATAATTAATTTAAGTCAGTTATTCTTATAAAACAATTTAAATTGTTTCAGAAAGAACTGCCAAAGATCTTATTCATGCAAAAACTAATGTAATAAAGTTAATTAAACTGATTAAATAATTCTTATACATACATTAGAAATACATAATACATTTCGCAATGAAAAAAAAAACATCTTTTTTTTCCGTTAGTTATTTATAGCACACTATAAAAAAACATAATAAAACCTTAAGCTATTTTTTTTCTAACCAATTTCGAAATATTTTTCAAATCGAAATGGTTCTCGATTTTTCTCAAAAATCGTGTTATTTTTCATTATAGTAAAAATATTTGCATTATATTTTTTTTCATACAGCTTATTCCTTGATGATTTTTAAATATTTCTTTTAAAATGAATGGGAAATTATTTCGTTTCTCTTTTTATTAGTGCTTCAAGTGTAACAACACTCCATCTAGTGGTCGCATTGGGAAATTTTTATTTTTGGGATACGACATCGACTTTACTATTTTCTGTATATGCTACAAGTTCTCCATTTTCCTGATTTTTTTAAAAAAGAAAATGACTAAAAATTCAGAGAAAAGTAAATTCCATTGTTTTTTTAACATCATAAATTTCTTTCTAATTTATATTTAAGTGTTAAAATCTATGATAATGCCATTTCAAAGTAGAAAATAAGCTTTGTTATTTTACACCAAGTGATGACAAACTAGAAAACTCATTATTTCGAATACCAAGGTTTAAACTTATCACCCAGAAGCAGGTCCGGATTAACCTACTTTGGGGCCCTAGACATTTTCTTCTCACCGGGCCCCCTCCCTCTCCCACAAGAAAAAGTAAACTATTTTATTTACAAATCTTTTCAAAATAGACAGTTTGTCCGGGCCCTAGAGATTTGTCTCATTTATCTATGCGATAATCCGGCCCTGCTCAGAACAAATAGAAAGAACTGAATTATATTCCCCTAAGTAAAGATTTAGAACTACGGTAGAACCCCTCTCGTCCGCCCTCGGCTGGTCCGCCACTCCGGTTAATCCGACCGTGTTCCAGCCGGCCGAACTTGTCCCCGACTCGTCGGTGACTCACCACCCGTCGCTCCATTGTGTTGTTTACTTGCATATACAGTGACGGTAGATGGTGAAAACGCTCTTAAGAATCGCAAAACATTGAAAAAGCCTAAACTTGAACTGCTTGACAGCGCAGTAAATCCGTAAATTTTATTGTAAATCCGTATTTTTCTGTATTTTCTGATAATCCGACCATACCCCCAGTCCCAAAGGTGACGGATTAGAGGGATTCTACTGTATAACGATAAATTGAATCAGTTTAACATTATATTGCCAATATCTGCGATAACGGCAGACAAGTTCACACGAATGCTCACTATTTCTAATAAATTCACTCCTTTGTATTTTTTTTTAAAGAAAGAATGAAATATTTTTCGAAACATATGGTAATAAAGTTTAGCGTGAATAAAGAAATTCAAAAATTAACTCAAAAATGCACAAATTGAACAAAAATATTTTTTTTCAAGTTTGGATTAATTTTTGATAATATGGTAACATTAAAATAATTTTTAACGATCTATTTTGATGTTTTACTTGTTAATATTAACAGGTTTGACGTGGATAATGCTGAACAAAATAAGAAATTCAATCCAAGAAATTTAATATGAAAATATTAAATTAAATTAATTGTAAATCGAAGAATTAAATCCATCATAAAAACTGAAACTTTCATTAAGGAAAACACTGATTTATTGACAAAACTGATAAATAATGTAATTAAGAATAAAGATCCTCTCACAATAATACGAATAGTTATATTTAGGTTGAGATTGATTGGTATAATCTTTTAATTCAAATTACAAAAGTCTGGTGAAAATATTAAACTATAAAATAATTTTATGAGAATAAATAATTGAAAAATCAGAGAAATCGTAACCATTAAATCAATCGATGTAAAATTTTGCTATTTTAAATTGTCTTTAGTTTAGATACATAAATCTTAAGTGTCAATTATTTGGCGTTTGTAATTGGAGACGTAATGAAAAAAATATATATATTTTATTTACTTACATAGAATATTAGTTGCTATAAGAAAAAAATAATTGAAGGAGATATACTGTTAAAGAATTTTTTTTTTTTTTTTTTTTTCAATGAACGGCACCAAGGTTGCTAAAACAATGTTACTTGAACGAACAGCGGTACCAAATTATGAAAACCTCCGAACGGCGGTCCCAAATTATGAAAATCTTTTTAATGACAGATAACAGTATGTTGTGAAAGATAACACATAGCCAGAGTTATTACACATCAAATCACATAGTTTTCGCTCAGCATATTTAAGTAAGGTAAGGTCACCAAATACCGCAACCGGCCCTATTTCCGTACCCCTTAGTTTCTTGAAAACAGGCAGTGCCCTATGAAATCCAGTTGCGAAACTAATTAACAGGTCACGTGATTCGGCCATTTTGACTTGTGAAGGAAGGAGCTACAGAAATTGTCGCCAGCAGAAGAAAAATAAAATTATATCGAAAATGTAATTTTTTTTCCAAAATCTTTGCAGTAACGTATAGTGAAAGGGTTTGTCTATAATACAATATAGTTACCTACATTTTTAGAACTTTTTTGTCAAAGATTTAAACGGATTCATCAAAATTTTAGATTACATTTTGTAAACTTTTTTTTTTGGTTGGTCAAGGAAAAATGTCAAACAGCCTAATATCGTACCCAGTGGTGTCCCTAATATCTCCCCGGGTGCGGTATTAGGCACAACATTAGGAATGATTCATGTGTTTTCAATGACACATTTTTTTTTAAATTTTTTTAATTTTTTCTACTTGAAATGCAAAAGAAGATAACATAGGATTCAGATGCTATGATTAAAGCAGTGAACGCAGTGAAAAAGAAGGAGATGGGTTAAAAAAGGGAGGTAAAAAAATTCAATGTACCTAAATCTACGTTGAAGGACTATGTTAAAAAAAGCGAAATGAACTTTTGGGTAAAGCTTACCTGAGAACCTGAGAAACTGCCATTAATGGCTGTAAAGCCACTGGAATATTTCCATTCCAAAAGAAAAAAAAATTATGGATGCTGATTTCCTAGCAAAAGATCAACAAGCACAAACTACTGAAGATCAGCCATCGACCATAGATGATTCCCAAACTGTAGGAGATACTGACCCTGCAAAACAATCAAGACCAGTCCCAAATATCGAGCCTTCAACGTCAACTAGACATGGACGTACTATGCTTGTTAAAAGATCTCCTCATAAAAAACAAATAGAAGAAGCAAGGGAAAATAAATAAGACAGCTCAAAAACAAAAAAGTACAAGAAAGAGTCGAACTTTTTGGTAAAGATAAAAGCTCAGCTGCCAAAAAAAAAAGACGTGTTCGAAAAGACAGTCTTCGTCGGAATACGAGACAGATGAGGAACCTCCATTGGTTTCCACAGGCGACGAAGACAGCGATGACAACGATGCTAGGTTAGCAAGCCCTTTCTGTGAGAAGAACTTTTCGGAAGATCGAGGTGGAGAAAATAGGATAAGATGCACGAAATGTTTTACTTGATGCCATGAAGACTGTGCAGAAGAAGGCGAAAATCCTATGTTCATTTGTGCTACATGCTTGGAGACGATATAATATAGATAATATAGAAGAATAACACTTTACTTTGTGATAAAACATGATTTTGTAACTTTAATATAGAAAATAATAATTTTGCAGTACAAAATTTGTTCTTATTACATTACTTATGTGTTCCTAATACCGTACCCGGGGGCGACATTAGGAACACACAATTATAAATTTGAGAAAACTATTATTTAGGTTTCGAGCTCATCGTTACAATTATTTGCTTAAAAAGCGTAATATTGTTTCTTTTTATTAATACACTAATAAATAAGTAATCAAATGGTGGTTTTTTTGAAGCTTTATATGAAAATTTAGAAAAATTACGATGAAAAAACAAAGTGGGGTGCGGTATTTGGCGACTTTACCTTACTGTCCGAATACTTGTGACTTATGACCAATGCGTCACTGGAATGCAGACAGGTAGCTGCTAAATAAAGCCCGGCTTGTTCCGCTTTTGGTATCTCGCCTTCCGTTTGGCATGCATCCACATCCCTTTTATTGCCTGGGTGTTGATGTCAGAATGAACTGGATCGATGAAGTTGTCGGCGTGAACGACTACCTCGTGATGAAAGACACCGTTGTTCATGGTGCCTACGTTTGCGTAGCCTCTCCAAGCGTCAGCAGCTATCTGTCTGACTCCCAGTGGCGCTTTAGTCATAAGTCGCATGTATTCGGATAATACTTAAATATATTGAGCACAAACTATGTAACTTGATGTGTAATAATTGTGGCTATGTGTTATCCTTTACAGTCATACTGTTTTCTATCATTAAAAATGTTTTTATAATTTGGGACCGCCGTTCGGTGTTTTGCCAAATAATGTACATACGTATATTGTACATGAATTAGAGTTCGTACATTTTACGATAAATTCTTCAAAATAATTTCTTCTTATCTTCCTGAATGCACTGTATTTCTGTTCCTATTGCAAGTCCTAGATTACTTCTTGTAACCCGACTTCTATTTTCGCATATTTCAGGAAATGTCGTTGTATTTAAGAGTAAATATCACTGGCTTTCACTTCTGTTTTATTAGCTTTGTTACTCCGCTCAATATACAGTTGCTCAAACACTAAACGTTATAAGGTCTTGTAACAGTCAAGAACTTTCTTCCACTTTTATAATTCAATGGCCCTTCACACTTCATTGAACCATTGATTTTCAACTCTTGCGTTGCTGCATCTCTTAAAATATTTCGTTGCACTTTCTTTGTAATGTGCTATTATCAGAAGCACTTTATAGATAACAATAACTGAAGCGCACTAATTATGTCCCACTAATTACTGAAGCACTGAAATTGCTTCTGCCCAACAAATAACTTAAATAAAAGAATAAATTTTGCATTCACTTCATGCAAAATTACTTAATGCATAATTTCTCACTTTAGATAAAGTAAGAGTATCAGCTTGCCGGGGAAATCACTCATTGAACCGCTTTAATTACTTCACTTGAGTAATTAATTTAATTTTCCTCATATATCCACGATATCTTTAATCTTGGCATTTCCTTGAATTCCTAGCTGCATTCGTATCACTTTTAATCCTAGCGGTATTCATTATCATAAAAGTACTTACAAGATTCGATGATAACTTTGCTTAAATATATTTCACTTGCCAAGGCATTGTTCCAGGTCCTCTTCGCACATGTTTGCTTTCCCGGACTTTGCGTCTGTCCTTCCAGCAGCGTCTGTCCGTGCAGCTGTGGCTATGTAGCCACAGTCATCATCCGATTCCACTGTCATAACCAGACTTCTCTCCTCCCTCCGATATCGAGGCCGTTTGTCATGATTTGCATATGACGTCCATCGAACCAATAGCAATACCGCTTTATGCCAAAATAATAATTATTACAGTAAAACCCCGATTATCCGAGCCCCGATTATCAGAGTTTCTGCTTTAACCTAAATTAATCTTCGTTCGTCTAGTCATATGACCCCCTATCAGGAATCAGGGAATGGTTTCGAGACCAACAATCTTGGGTATCCTTGAAAAAATGCCAAAGTAACGTAAAACAAAAAACAATTAAGGACTTTTTTTAAGAAAAAGAACTCTTTAATTATCATAACAAAATGAATTGCATGTGGTGTATCTGTATAACTTTTGTATTTGTTAAAATATACATTTAAACCTAGACGATTTATTTTATTTACAATTTTCGGTTTAACCGAGTTTTTCGGTTATCCGAGTTAGTCTTGGTCCACATTAACTCGGATAATCGGGGCTCTACTGTATTTACTACATTACAATCGATGCAATAATTTTCATTATTCTATTTAATAATTATCTACAATAATCTTGCAATGAATAACCATCTAAAGTAGCAAAATACATGTAGATTTTAAAATGAGCTATTTTAGTAAAAAACCGAGTAAATCCCCACAACACCAGCAAAAAAACAAACAAAAAAAGTGCTTACTTCTAGGATTTATGAGAAACTTTTAAAGCAGAACATTTTAATAAAATTTTTACAAAAATCAATGGAAACTAAAAGTATAAAAATGATTCTTGATCAAATAAATTAGCTAATCATTTATTTTAATTTCATAAATACTCCTTCAATATTATAACTAACATCTTTAATAGCAATATTTCCTGAACTTCTATCTGAGGTAGAGAAATTGATTAACTCTAACATCTCTTACATAGAAATCGTTAATAAGAATTAATTTACAACAATAAGTTGCATTTGTGCGTTTTGAATTTAGTAAATTAATTCTTATTTCTTTGAAAGAGAGTTGAGGAGTTAATAAATTTCTCTATCTCAGATTATTTGTCTGAAGAAGTTGAGCAATTCGCTGAATAAAATATTGCTATTAATGATGTTAGTTATAATATTGAAGGGCCATCTGTTTAATAAACTAAAGTACAAGTAATTATATTTACTTTCTTTTGAGAATTTATAAAGGACTTTTTATTTTACTTGTATTGTGACATTCAGGTATGCAACAATTAAGTACATGATAATGAAAGTGAAAGAGAAATCTCAAACGCAGCCATTGAATCATGGGAAACGATTGCAGCGCTCTGCCTTTCCAGTGGCGCTATGTTGTATCAACACATTCGTTTCATTGCACCTCCCGCCGCTAGGTGGCTCCATTCACTTTGGCGCCTATTTCTCAAGGATTATCACCAGCATTTTATTGGATCTCGTTTGGATGTTAATGATACAGTTAAGAGAAAGCGTATAAACTTATGAAATTATAATCTAAGTTTAGTTGTAACTGTTATTAACTGATTTCCAGGTATTAGTGAGAAAACATAACAGCTCTTCATCGCCCAACACTGATAAAAACTGGAAATCTGTCTTCCCGCCAAAAATCATTTGTTCGTTTCCTTATGGCATTTTACGTTTGATCTGACACAGAGTGAGTATTATCGTCGTTTGTTTTTGTTTCACAAAACATTACAAAGTTTATAAAAAAAAAAAAAATACTATTTAGAAAATCAGTTTTTATTTGGAAATAACTTTATGAAATTTTAGTAAAAATGAAAAAGGCATGCAAAAAAGATATTTCAAAAAATGATAAGTTACATTATCAAGATAAATCAGCAACGAAGGGTAATCAGAGTAGAATTTGTGAAAAAAGTGTTCCAGAGAGAAGTGGTTTAACTAAGCACGCGAGGTCACATACAAATGATAAGCTATTTCAATGCGAAGTTTGTGATAAAAGCTTTTCGAAGAGAAGTGTTTTAACTGTTCATATGAGATCACATACTGGTGAGAAGCCGTTTCAGTGCAGAATTTGTGAAAAAAGCTTTTCACAAAGAGGTCATTTAACTGTGCATATCAGGTCACATACAAATGAAAAACCGTTTGAGTGCAGAATTTGTGAAAAAAGCTTTTCACAGAGACGTAATTTAACTGTGCATATGAGGTTACATACTGGTGAGAGGCCATTTCAGTGCGAAATTTGTGAAAAAATCTTTTCACAGAGAAGTAATTTAACAAAGCATGTGAGGTCACATACAGGTGAGAAGCCATTCCCATGCATAATTTGTGAAAAAAGCTTTTCACAGAGAAGTCATGTAATTTTGCATATGAGGACACATACAGGTGAGAAGCCATTGAAATGCAAAATTTGTGAAAAAGCCTTTTCAAATGGAAGTAATTTAACTGAACATCTGAGGTCACATACTGGTGGGAAGCCATTTAAATGCATAATTTGTGAAAGAAGCTTTTCACGGAGAGATCATTTAAATATGCATATGAGGTCCCATTCAGGTGAGAAGCCATTTCAGTGCCATATTTGTGAAAAAAGCTTTTCACAGAGAAGTAATTTAACTAACCATATGAGGTCACATACTGGTGAGAAGCCATTTAAATGCCAAATTTGTGGAAAAAGCTTTTCACAGAGAGGTCATTTAAGACGGCATATGAGGTCACATTCTGGTGAGAAGCCATTTAAATGCCAAATTTGTGAAAAAAGCTTTTCACAGAGAGGTCATTTAAGTGTGCATATGAGATCACATTCAGGTGAGAAGCCATTTCAGTGCCAAATATGTGAAAAAAGCTTTTCACAGAGAGGTCATTTAACTGTGCATATGAGATCACATTCAGGTGAGAAGCCATTTTAGTGCCAAATTTGTGGAAAAAGCTTTTCACAGAGAAATGTTTTACCAGTGCATATGAGGTCACATACAGGTGAGAAGCGATTTAAATGGAAAATTTGTGGAAAAAGCTTTTCACAGAGAAGTGTTTTACCAGTGCACATGAGGTCACATACAGGTGAGAAGCCGTAAAGGGCAGGATTTTAAAAAAATATTGTGATTATTAAACTTGACATATTTTCAGAATAAATAAGCTGATAATGTTCCTATTTATGAGATCATTAGAAAACTGGGGAAAATCGTAATGTAATTGGAAAATTATCTACTTGAATATGCGGGGTTTTAAAAAATCACCACATAATAGAAATGAGATACGAAGATGACATCTTGTTTATTGTGTAATAAAACCTAACAAGTTGCAGACATGCATAATAAATGCTCAATATGGGTGCCATGTGTCACTGAAGACATCGACACTCCAGTGTAACAGCGGTGATGTAGCCAATGGTGTCTCGATATGCACCTTTCGTTCCAGGATGGTCGCAGCTAAAGGGGACAAAGACTTGATCCTATCTGTAGCCCCTGAGGAAAAAAATCACATTGTGTTAAGATTGGTGAACAGGGTGGCCACGATAGGAGATTCACATCTGCATTGGTCCAGCGCCCAATCCAGCACTGAGGCTGGTGCTGGTGTAAAACTGCCTCTGGCGTTCCGATGGAAATGGGATTTGGCATACTATTGTGCTGTTCTAATTTGAAATCTGCACTTTCATCACTCAGCTTGGGTAGGAGCCATTTAGTGACCATATCGAGGTAAGCTTTTCTGTTACTGTTTGTCCTATTAAAAAAAAAGGGGGGGGTCCTAAATTTGGAAACAGTACAGTACTTTGACCTTAGGGGATGCACGCTCATGTTGAATAAAACGATGGAGATTTTCTGTCCCCCAAATTCTAGCATTGTGTCGATTGACTTTTCCACACAAATGAAACGTTGCTTCATCACTAAAAATAAGCCTGATACAAAAACCATCTGCTTCCGTTAATTGTTGTAGTTCCATGCAGAAAAGTTCCCTGCGATGGTGGTTATAAGGTGTTAACGCTTGCAGCAGCATTAGGCGATATGGCTTCATTTGTAGATGCTTCCATAACTACTACTTGAGTTCCCTGCTACTTCTCTCAGTTCTTTTGATAGGACTACGTAGGAAGGCTGCTTTGATCTGGTCTACTTTCTCTTCAGATGTGAAGGGACACCCACTGCTTTTTCATTTACACAGGCACCCAGGCTCCCACAAATTGTGCATGGAATTGTCGGATCCTTCCTAAATTTCATACGAAACTGCCATTGGACAATGGAAACGAAACGACTTACGATAATCAAGAGTTCAAAACACCTTCTCCCTACTGTTGGCTGCCATTTGCAATCAATGACTCCTGGTGGACAACTGAGGAACTACTGATTGCTTGCCACTGAATTTCTGTAACTAGTTTTCTCACACAATAAACAAGGTGTCGTCTTCATATCTCATTTGTACCATTATATCATATTACCATAAGTGTTGTGATTTTTTAAAACCCTGACAATCTTTTTGAATAACACTGTATATATATATATATGTGTGTGTGTGGTCTGTGCATGTATCAGTTCTATTAGAGGTACACTTAAATTAAGAATTATATACTTATATTTAGAATACCTGTTGTATAAGTACTGATAGGTTAATATCATTAATTAATAAAGAGTTATGTTTTCATCAATTACTTCATATATTAACTGTTTTTTTTTTTTAAGTATTTAATGTTTTTGAATTTTTCTAAATTATATATTTCTCAATTCAGTTGACTAAATAATTTGTAATTAATTTGGTTTTTCAATATTTGACTAAAATTATGTGAAATTTAGTAAAATTAAAACTTTCATTCTGTTGAGTTGTTATTCCATTGTTAAAATCATTTTATAAATGAATCTTTTTTTAATGGTTAGGATCTTATATTTATTACAATCAGGATTTTTTTATTGAAATTAATATTAAAAATTCTCAATAATGTTTATATTAATGTTTGAATTGTTGTTTATTTAGGAAAATTCAACATTCTAAGCCATAATCAAGCACTGAATTATTTAATGATTTGAAAATAATTAGTTTCTGTTTGAAGGAGTAGAAATGTTTTTAGTTGAAAAATAGATTTGGAGAGATTTTTTTAATTTCAAAGTTGTAATGGAATAGATGTTGGAACTGACAATATTGCATTAAATGAAATAAAAATAAAAAAAATTAAGGAAAATACTTTTCTTTTAATAGGCGAGTTATTTAAAAATATTTTTTTATTTATAAATTTGTTTACTGATTTATATATTATATATCTCTGTTTTAAAACTGATATGTAATATATCAAGTGGTTTTTTTTTTTCTTATCCAGCATTTTTCCTGTAGAGGTTGCAGAATACCTTCAAAATTATCTAAAGGTGTTGAAGGTACATTTAACTAATTTTGAATGTACTGTGCTTTCAAAATATATTTGAAACCTTTACTCATAAAAGCCAGATGAAGGTGTCCTTTCACCCGTGTCTTTGAAACAAATATTCGGCAATAAAAAAGACCGAATCCAGAACAACACTATATTCTACTCTATATTCTATAAGTTTTGTAGTTGTATTTTTTTTTTAATATTAATTTTCTTGAAAAGCCCTCTGCTAATCCTCAATTTTGATCCTGGGTTAAAAAAAAGGTTTAGGCCAATATGGACATTTTTTCAACCTCACATCTCTTTCGGTCCTTTTTAGTGGAATGGGATTTTTTTTGGATAACAAGTGTTTGAGTACTCTATTGATAATACTGAAGATGGCTCACCTTGAATACTGGGAGACTGTGGTTTCAGTATTGGATTGCAATGGCATACACTCAGTCCATGAGAAGCATTGCAGACCTCTTGAATATTTTTCACCTCTAACCTTCATCCCAGTCACTGTTGCTATCAAAGGAGCTTGTTTTTGCTTTTGACAGATTTATTTTGGTCCTTGTTGAGTAAAACCTAATTCTTTAAACCACTTTATTATTAATTAGCGGCAATGAAATTAAACATCCATAGTTGAATTCCCACAACATTGCTGTACTGAATATGCCTATATTATAACTAAAGCCAGGTTTGCATGTGCCGTGGAAGAATGGAGTTCAGTTGCAGTTTGTGATGACAGACGAGGAGAAGGTGTGTTTGCTACTGATGCCAACAAAGTCTTTAGCCTTTTAAAGAGTAACAGTGGAATCAGCAGCGATTTGAGATTAGTCAGAATAATCATTTTCAGTCAGCCAATCACGAAACACTTGCGTTGCTTCAATGATGAAATTGGGAAGTATTTTCTCGTTTGATTAATATTTTCTTTTTTTTTTAATTTCTAAATGAATATTAAAAAGCATTTAATTATTGGAATTAAGATATTTAATAAATATGTGTAAGAAAAGGTAAGATGGATTTTAAAAGGTTTATAAAGAAAGCAAACAAATAAATTGGAAGCAATTTGGTGAAGTTGTCACCTTGTATCTCACCGAAATGATTGCAAAATCACTACCCACGATTTCTAAATAAGCTGTCCGAATAAATTCTCTCTCCACCCCTCTCTCCGTGTCTCCACACTCCTATCTCTTTCAAACCTTCCTTAGTTGATATAAAAACACGTAATTAGTACAAATTAATATTATATTCTCTGTCTCTGTCTCTCTCTCTCTCTCTGCCTGATGTCGTTTGGCGTCTAACCTCTGTCTCTCTTGTGTCTGTTCCGTTGTCTCCTTAGCTCTTGACCGTCTTTTACGTTTGGCTTCATTCTTTCGATCCAAATCTGGCTGTTGTGATCTTTTCAATCGTTTCCTCTCAATATCTTTCACTCTTTCTTTCTCCTGCCTTCCTCTTTCTCTCATTGTCCATTTCGATACTATTTGACGAATTAGTAGAGATTATCAATGATAAAACGATGGTAAGTATGAGATAATCGAAGAAGAATCGATTCCAATGAAAGCAGTTATGATTTGTTGAATAGTTGAACAAAAAGTGATATTTTATTCCTTTTTGAATAAACTCATTATTTGATAGCATGTGCCATTGTTGACGCAACATTTTGAATTTGCCGACTTCCTCGCAACAATGAAATATAAAAAACCGTTTTCCATTGTTGCATCACAACAATTGCGCCAGACAGACAGAGAAATAAAAGAATTTAGTAATATAGATTTCACGACCAGCTAGTTCAGGGTTTCACCCCTTTTCAACCCCTTAAGGATGGTTAATCGAAATCCCAATAGCTTACTTTTCCCTAGTAAAACCTAAGGAATCTTAATGCTAAATTTCTGTTTCCTTGCTGTATAATATGGGAAATGGGAGAATTAGATTTGAGTCAGTTAGGGCTTTTGCACTAATTACTATACTATAATATTTTAAATGCTTATCTTTTTTGCTAAACAATTTCGTGAACCACATTAGTTCACACAGATGAGAAGAGCATCATTTAAGTGCAAGTTTTGTTAAAAAAAGCTTTTCAATAAAACCTGGTAAACATATCAGCTCACATAGTTGAGAAGCCATTTAATTAGAAATTCTGTAGTAAACAAACAAAACAAATAAAACTTTTCAATAAAAGACAATTTCAATCTGTGTGTAATTCACATACTGGTAAGAAATGACTTAAATCCAAAACTGGTGGTAAAAGCTTTTTTTAATGAAGTTGTTTCACTGAACATAGAAGATTATATTGAGGCAGAAATTGCTTGATTTGTTTATTTTCTCGAAATGGTAATTTCAAAGTTAAAAGAATTCCCATATGTTGACTAGATGAAGCTGACATTCTGTACACTGTCCAGCCACTTTATTAAGATACACAAATGCTGTGTCTCACAACAACTCTTCAAGCCGGTGGGGGCAATGTCATGGTGTGGGGGATGTTTTCTTGACACACGTTGGGTCCATTGATACCTCTGGAGGCACGTCAGTATACTAGAGCGTACCTAATCGTAGCTGACCAAATACAACCATACATATTAACAGTTATCTTCATGCAGATGGCTACTTCCAGCAGGATAATGCGCAGGTGCACAAAGCCCTCATCACTACGGGATGGTGTGAGGAACATGACGATGACTGCAGTGGCCCACAAAGTCCCCAGATCTCAGCCTGATTGAAAATTTATGAGATGAGCTGGAACGGGCTGTTGGCTCTAGGCTTACACCTCCATCAGATCTTCAGGAACTGCGTGACCCTCATGACTGCAGGGTACATAACACCTCAACAACGGTTTCTTGATGCTGTCTTGTGGAATCCATGTCTCGACGAATTCAGGCTGTTTTGAGAGCTAAAGGAGGCCCAACATGCTACTAGGTAGGTGTACCTAATAAAACAGTCGGACAGTGTATTTTGTAAGTGGTAATACATTGACACAAAAAAACCCCGATGTACTTGGAAAAATAATGTGATCATAATGAAACATGACATATACAAAGAGGATGGAAAGAAAATGACACCAGAACACTTGAGAGCAGTGCAGCTGTTTATTTCGAGGCCACTTCTTTCGCAGTACATTAAATGTATAGTGTGGCACTCTAAGGACTTACGGTTTGTGGATGCACTTTTGATATACACTATACGGCCGAAGTATCCGGACGCCAATTGCTATACAATAAGAAAGTTATGTGATACATATTAATAGTAAGTTGGACCATTTTTAGCATCAATGATAGACCGCACTCGTCCACCAGATTTTAAAATATGTGAGCAGGAATTTTCTTCCATTCATCCATGAGAGCTGCAGTGAGTATGACCACTGAAGAAGGGCGGTTGTGCCAGGTGCGTAATCTGCATTCCAGTTCTTTCCAGAGGTGTTGTATGGGATTCAGATTGGAGCTCTGTGAAGGTCAGTCCAGTAGTTCAACACCCATTTTCAAACCAAACCATGGCAGCACAACCTTCTTTCTGTGGACAGAACAGTTATCCTGTTGAAACAGAGTCGGTCCTCCCCTGAGCTGTTGCCAGAGGGTGGGAAGTGCAGAGGAATCAGGAATATCGAGATACATCTCAGCGTTCATGTTTGCCGTCAAAAGAATTAAAGGACCCAGGCCAAACCACAAGAATTAACCCCAGACTATGATGGCGCAGCCACCAAACTTGACAATAGGCACAATACACTCGGTTGGAGCATTCTCCTGGCATCCATCTGGTGTCCATCGGACTACCAGATCGTGTAGCGAGATTCATCATTCCAAAGTACTTGTTTCCACAGTTCAATGGCAGTGAATGCTTTGCATCATAACAACCGCCGCGCCGTTTAGCATTCACCTTGCTTATGTTGGACTTATGAGCGGCCGCACGGCTGTGGAACCTATTTGTTTCAGTCCTGGTACTAGCGACAATGCCTGAAGCTGTTTGGAACTCACAAGTGATCGTTGCCAATGGAAACTTGCGATTCTTCTGCACTGCCCTCTTCAGAATCCGATGGCTGCGATCTGTGAGTTTCTTTGGCCTATCATTGCGATTTCCTGTTTCCAAGATATTTCCATTTTGTAATGACATCACTTACAGTTGATCGTGGCGCCTGCAGCAAGGCCGATATTGCACGAACCGATTCGTTGCACCGACGGCATCTGATGATCATGCCACGTTCGAAATCACTCAGCTCTGTTGATTTACTTATTGACTGTCTAACGTCCGTTTATGACCACCTGATGCTGCAATGACCACTTTTATCTCGTCTGTGACGTCATAGCACGTGATAACAGCCACATCCATTCTCCAGAGAGGTTTTCAGATAGGGGGGCAAAGGCTAATTAGAATTTCCCAGTCTCTGATCGGGTCAAAAACCCTGATGGAACTGATATTTAACTCTTGCGGTGAATTTCGATGAAGTTCGGAGGGCCTAATTGGTCAAATCCACTTTCCTCACCTCCACGCGGGGCCCCCTGGGATCTTTTAAGATGCGAAAGAGAGAGTGGTGTGCGGAAAGCAACGGGAAGCTACTGCATTTACTTTCCCAAGAAAAACTGCAAACAATGGATCTTATGTGGAGACGAAGAGGAAGGCAGAAAATAGGAAAGATTGGAGAATGCTGGGTTTGCAGTGAAGGACCTGCCCTTGGCAGAGAACTATGTATGTATGTTTTCAGATACTTTTGGCCATATAGTGTATTGAATAATATTGTGTGAATACCTCTTACAATAACTTGCTTTACATTTTTAGGTTTTTGTCTAACATTAATAAAACACCTTAATGTACAGAGAGAACAAAATAAAGGGTTAG
>JAFIDM010043851.1:0-34396 GCA_023159025.1 Thereuonema tuberculata
CAGCAAAACAGCACTGTGAAAATCCCTCTCCTGGATGCCGGTAGACCCGGCCTCTCCTATCATTACCATGGAGACACATTCTGCTCTCATCAGTGAATAGGATGGACCGCTATTGCTCGATGCTCCAATTGACGTATTCCGGAGCAAATTCGATCGTGCTGTGCGGTGACTTACGGTTAGTTTTGGGCCTCTAGCGGGCCGTCTTGGAGTGAGGTTGGCTTCCTTCAAGCGTCTTCTGACTGTCCATTGCCTAACAGCTACTCCACGAACTTGTCTCAGCTCCTGTTGGAGATCGACGCCCGTGAGATGGCGATTTCGCAGTGAAGTTGAAACGATAAAGCGATCGCCCCTCTCAGATGTGCATCGGCGCCGTCCAGTATGTGGTCTCCCAGTGAAGGTACCAGTTTCCTGAAACCTTCTTAACAAAGCAACAACTTGTGCGGCGTCTTCTGGTGTAGTATCCATGGGTGTGTGAAAACAATGAATTAAACTTGCAGAGACGTGTACAGATGAGCGTCTGATAAGCGACTGAAAAGAAATATCGGTCCACGTGGAATTTTATAGGGGAGTGCGGCGCGCAACTCATGGTTTCCGATCAGACTGCATTTTGCTACGCTTACGTTCAGATCACATTCATTTGGAAAATATTGTACAGATGTTTATGATAATGGTGTTATTGTAAAGTAAAAACATCAGGCTTTCAATAAAAAAATGTTTTTTGAAAATCGGTTAAGCCATTTAAACAATATACGCCTTTTTGTGCGCTCTGAAGGAGTGAGTCGATTTAGTTGCACGGGAGTGTATTAATTTCGAGAGCTATCCGTGTGATTGTCGAATGAGTAATAATATAAAAACTCTCCAATAATGAACAAAGAAACGCCGCCCATGATAAACATTGACAACCAATCAGAATTGATGAAATCTTTAAAGCATAGGTGTTGTAAAAGCCCAATGGATGTTTCCACAGAAGATTTGCATTTCAGAGAAGATCCTTCAATTCAGATAAGTTTTCGTCAATTGTGATTGGTTGTCTATGTCCATCATGGGCGGAGTTTCTCTGTTCGTTACAATTGGATGTAATCAGGTTAATGTTTAAATTCCGGAGAGTTTTTATATTTTATGTTAAGTTAATGTCTTTAATTTTGACGACAGGGTATTGGTTAATTTTGGCTTTACACTGAAAATTGAACATTATTTTTAATGAGAAATCGCGCAATTGGAAGATTTATATTTTCTCGACTGCTTGTAAGGTTATACTAACTTACAAGTATTAAAGATTTTCAGATGTTAAACTCTTTACAAATGTTTTTATTATCTACATAAGTTTGAATAAAAATACAAATTAATCGTATTATTGAATACAACTTCTCTCGTTTAAAATATACAAGCTATACTTAGTAGCTAAATTAATAACTTTTTTTATTTGCCCTTGAATTTTTAAAATTTGTCTTCTCTTCGCAACATTCCTCAGTTTTGCTTCTGTTTACATCTTTTTTTCTCTCATATCTTCTGTTGTCCCCGAAGGAAATGTGAATTTCAAGGTCTTAGTGAGGGTCATTCGAAGAAAAATGTTTCCACGAATATGTCCTATTCCGAATGTTTTCCGAGATAGAGATATTTGAATGTACAGTATTTTCAGTTTGGAGTTCGCCACTGTCTGGAACACGTGAATTCTTGAGAAGTGTCAATTGACTGTTGATAGTGACAATCTACCATGATTTTAAAATTCCCCACATCTTTGAAATATACCCGAGACGAACTGTTCCATCACATAATGGGTGTTTTTGCCCACAGAAAGGAACATCAAGATGAACTCAGAAGAACAATATTGAAACTAAAGTAGGGTTGATATACACTCCAAATTCAAGCCAAAACTGGAAAGTAATTAGTGAATTTTTTTAGATACAATGTGGCGTCACAATAGCAAAAAACGCAATATTCCGTTGTTCTTGATTTTTTTTTTATCCCATACTCCGTAGGGTTGGTTAAAAAAAATATACATGCTTTTTGTAGATAATTAAATTCCCAACAAATTTTATTCTGATACTTGTTTCTCTAGAATAGGCCATAACTGAATTAATGCGTCCTAAAGTTAGAAGTTCGACATATTTCCGGGAAGTGCGTTTTTTTTTTTTGTTTTGTTTTTTTAAAAAGTGCGAATCTCCGTAACTATCAGTCCTAGAAACAAAATTTAAAATTCTACAACATTGAATAGAACTCCTTGTGTAGCTAAAATGCACTAAAAAGAAGATATAAGCGAAAATCTAAAGAAAGAAAAAAAGAATAAAATTGCCGATTTTTTTCGTTTTTTTTTACGTTGGCGGCGGGCGCGGAGGTGGGGGAATTGTGCAGTTTGCATTTTAAACAATTACTAACCATCCTAGACAACATATCCAAAAATTAGAACTACCGGACCTTTTGTAAGGTAAGGTATAATTTCTTTAACAATTTTAAAAGTAAAGTAAAATATTAAATAATACATTTTTAATAATAATAAAAGTAAATATTAAAGTAAAACTTAAAATTAACATTAAAAAAACTGAAATTCCTTACTCGGAATAATACTTTTTGTTTTTCCTACAATTTTAAATAGAAATAAAATTAATTACATTAATTACATTTGCTGCTTAATGTTGGACATTATTTTTTTTAAATAATTTTTCCTTTATGCAACACGCCAATTTGGGTTAAAAGAATATTAAATTTCTCTTGAAATTTTCACTCTTTCCTTTAAAACAAGATAAGTTAATGCCTTTAGACAGTGTCAAACCCAAATCGGCCCCATAATATGCACAAGTTTATCAGCAAAATGTGTTCAGAAGAGTCGATATTGGGAGGACATCTATCGCCGCTTTCCTTTCTATCGGAAGCGGCCACTTTTGACCCCACAACTTCTGGTCAGGAAGTGGTCCTACAGGTCTGATATTTTAGACTTGGTAACCTACTTTTTGACGCTGAACACAATGGTGAAGGTTTCATTCTAATATCTCTAACCGTTTGGCCACTACAGAGTGTGACATCCAACAAGCATAAAAGCAAGAGCAGTCCCTTATGTTTTGCAGGCAAGCTGTAACCTAGAGGCCACTAAAAAGCAAACAAACTACTTCCGTTTAAATAAGTGAAACCGAATACTAAGCAATTGATAAAGCTGCTCAAGTCTCCTACACAAGCAGTGGTAATGACATCGGGTGAAACCAGATTGTTTGTTTTTATCGACCCATTTGGGAGCTATTGTTATAGCGACCTAAATCGGCAGCTATTGCGTTTGTCCTGTCCGTCCGTCCGTGTCTGCCCACCTCTAATCATCTCCCGAACGGAAGGTCGGATCGACAAACGGATTACACCATCGTGTTCAGAGGCCCAAACAACATAGGAATAGGATATTTTTAGGGGCATCCACATGTTCGAGATATTTGGCATTCTTTTCATTGGATTTCCGCTGTTAGCTTAAATGTCAGAAATGCAACAATCTCACATCATTTGTTAGCTATAGCTTGATTGGTATAGCTTTTTTTTCTTAATCTTTTTTTCTCAATATAAGCGTGGATTTTTTTGTTTTTTTAGTTGTTCTTGTTTCCCTAACGGTATTTTTTTTCCTAATTTATTTTTATTTTTCCTGCCTGAATTTCCTGAATGTACTGCCTTTTTTTATTATTATTTTTAAAGTTTGTTATTTTGGATCGCCCTTAAATTTATACTTTAACACAAAATTATATTCACGTATTGTTTTTATAATATTCTCCTAGGTGGTTCGACTATAGCTTCAGAGCAACCCATTAACACATACTGATTTTTGGTAATTTGAAAAATACTTAATTACCCTTTCACTTTTGAAAGCCTTTTTACTATAAGATGCCTTTACATTTATTTAGTACAAGAAACTCTCGTGTTCCATTCATTTCTGCATGTAGGGTAAGTGTTTACATTCTGCATGGGGTAAGTTTCACACAACGTTCGGATTTTGATTGAGATCCAGATGATATTATTTCTATCTTGCCCACCTGTAGAATTTTTCAGGAGAAAGGGAGATTTTTTTAAATTGTATATACATTTACTTTCTATTGTGCATTTTTGCCTTTCCGGAGTAAAAAGTGTCTAATAGCTGTTTAGCACGTTCCGTAAAGCTTGTCCACAATACGCTAGAAAACTTGCCATTTGCCATTTGCAGCTTGGCGAAAAACAAGCCTCTTTTTGCTCTCGTTGCTATCGGGATTTTAAATGTCGTTCGGGAAAGCAACAAAGGTAATGCTATCGGGATTTTAAATGTCGTTCGGGAAAGCAACAAAGGTAATGAAAATGAAAAAAAAAAGATACCAAAAGAAGAGAAGGTGTTGCATGAAGTGGTGGATGGAAGCCACGAACAAAAGATATTCATAAATCTTCACATATTCTTTAATACTACTTAACAACAACGCCCACCTACCGGATGTATTTCGTCTTATTTCTAAGACTTCATCGGGCCATTTACAAATTTTTAAGGAATAGAGAAGTAAATTCTCTCTTTCCTAAACCTTAAATAATATAATAATCCAAGAATCTATCAATCAAGGAACGTTGACTCAATCACGTTCAATTTAAAAAGTTCAAATTACAAATTTAAATTTAAAATTACTTTTTCTAAATAAAAGCAATTCTCAAATGTCCTTTTTTCTAATATTCTTTTTGATACTAGTCTTTTTTAATAAAGTCTTCAAAATATAGATCCAACTTCTATTAAAAACTCTTCTTTTTCTTTCATTAGATGTTATATTTCTTCATTCTTTCCCGTTTCTCACTCTATCTTTGAAAGATCGAAGATATGATATTCATGTTACTTATACATTCACTATACCTCTTCGTCTTAATCTTTGAGACTTCATGAAATCCGTCAAATTCTTGAGATATCTATACTTACATCATCTAATCTCGTAGAAAAACGATTTAAAACTTCTTAAAATGCCATAAATCCACAAATCTTCACATATTCTTTAATACTACTTAACAACTTAGCGAGTAGGTGGGCGATGTTTTTAATTAGTATTAAAGAATATGCGATGATTTATGGATTTATGGCATTTTAAGAAGTTTTAAAAAGACATTCAGATTTCAGTTTGAAATTAGCAGTGTCGTAGTTTTTCAAATAAATGTATCCTGCCTCTAAGCCCGCTGATGTCGAGTTGCTTCGAAAACCTGCTTCAAATTAGATCATTCCCAATTTAGAGCAAGTGGCAGGTTTTTCTGCGGCAATTTGCCGATTTGAGGTAAGTTTTTGAGAACTTCCAAAGTAGCCATTACTCCAAAAATATTATCAATAATTTAAATTTGAAAATGTTATTCTGAAACATTAAAGAATATGCACTTACCTTCAATACTGAATCACATTACTACATTCAGCTACAAAGCCACCTTATCCACTTACGCCGTTTTATCGGGCCAGATGCATAGTAAATTCATTAAATAAAATGTTCATCAAAAATCATACGATAATATCTTTACAAAGTTTTAAATTTATTCTATAATTTATCGTAAGTGTCCTAAGTTTCTTTCATACGTTTTTGAATCTTGATTGTACTTCGTTTGATTTTAATGAAGTCTTAACTTTAAATGTTTGAAGTTTTCGTGCGCATTTACCTTTACAGGATGCACACGTCCAAAGGGAATGAAAGGAGTCCACAGACACGACCTTATAATATCTAACATGTAGATATACTGTATATTTCTGACTAGGAATGAATGCTATGTTGAAGTTACGACGCTTCATTTTAAATCACCTTTTTTATATGCCAAATTTTGTTAATATATGTTAACTGGCAATAATGACATCTTAGTTCAAATTATAATCTGCCTACAAACAAAAGAAATACAAACAAACATATAATAACTTATGAAAATTACTATTTAAGCTATTAAATAATGATAATTACAATAATTATTTTGCTTGGAAAGTTCTCCTAATTATCCATACTGTTTCCTCTCGATTATGCGGACCTCAATTTCACGGATTTCGATTTTCTTGCAAAATTCTGGATATTCGAAATTGCCAGGGAGTTTCAGAATAAAGTATGGAGTCCCATTATATGATCACCGCACAATTAACGCAGTTCTATCTACATCAAGGTAAGAGAAAATAGTTTTTTATTTTTAATTATTTATTCTATTTTATTTATTCAATTTATTTCTTCATATGTTATTTTTTACTAAAATTAAATGCTCGTAAGTAATGTACATGTACTGGGTGTGTACACTACTTATTATATTAATCATATTTAATCATTTTAATCATACTGTTAAATACTTCGTTAAATATTCATTCGGAAAATTGGGATTTAAAATCGAGGGTCCAAAAAAAACCAGAAACCTCTGGATTCTCCAAGAATTCAAAATGCAAAATTTAACAAAAATACACATAAACAGCAATTGTGAGGTTGGGAATCAATTTCATCTAAAGTCATAATTTGTTGTGTTATTAACAACGTTACATTACATTTACTTTTGTAAATGTCGTTCTAATGTTTTCGATAATAAAGTTTATTATCTTAATTTTTCCTAGAACTGTAAATTAATAATATAACAAAAAGGAAAAGAAAATATTGGTTGAAAGTACATTCACTTCGAAAAGTTAAGCACGGAGCGGTAAAACAAAATATTGAGTTTTCATAAAGTATAAGATTACGTCATATTTGGGTCATTAACAAAATAATGTTTAAATTCAAAATAAACAATAAAAACGACATTAATAGGGTATGTAAGCAACCCTCACCTGCATACAAAGTTTACAACGTATGATCATGCTTGTATTCGCCATTCCTCCAGTAGGTCAGTTTCTAAAGCTCTGAGAGTGGCTGGAGGTGGGAAACGTCGACATACAGCACGGCCGAGGGCATTCCAAAGATTTTGAATTGGATTAAGGTCCGGTGAGTAAGCCGGCCACTACATACGCGCAATCCCCTCACTCTCCAGAAAGTCGTCAACGATGGCAGCTCTATGGGGACGCACATTATCGTCCATTAAAACGAAAGAAGGACCAACTGCTGCAGCGTACAGTTTCACAATTGGGTCTAGGACTTCATCTTGATACCGTACAACCGTCACAGGACCTCACCTGTAGATGTGGAGGTCGGTCGGTTTCCCAATGAAATCCCTGCCCAGACCATGATGCTTCCACCGCGGAATGCGAATTGTTCGGTGATGTTCTGGGGCCGATTGCGTGTGCCTTGTTCCGTCCAGACCCTTACAAGCCTATCATCGGGTTATAGGGCAAATCTGGACTCATCTGTCAACATAAAGTTACCCCAATCAGACAAAGTCCAATTCACTTGCTTGTGGCACCACTGTAATCGTGCTCCTCTGGATTGGACGGATAAAGGAACACAAACTCGTGGAACCCGGGCGTACAGACCATTCATGTGTAGCCTTCGACGAACAGAAGTGGCAGATATCGTCTTACCAATAGCCGCTACAACCATAGATGTCACACGTGTGGAGGTCGATCTTCGATCCCGCTTGGCTACAACAGCAATATATCGATCTTCCGCGGGGGTCGAAACCTTGGACGACCGGCTACAGGTCTTCGGACAGCTGTTTGGCTGGTTTGGAATTGTTTCCGTAATCGTGAAATGACGAAATGATGAATGCCGAAGAAACGAGCAATATCTGTTATAGACTGTCCTGCTTCAATTCGTCCGACAGCCCGCCAGCACTCAGAATCTTCCATTCGTCTTCTGGAAGCCATAGAAACACGTCTAGCTTGAAAACAAATGGTACGAATGTTCTAAACACCTTTCATCAGCACTTAAATGCAACTCCTGTAACCCTTCGCAATGCCGGCTTCTTATACGACTGCCTGTTTTGCATATTTTTCGACGCGAAACCCTGATTGGCTATTACCTTCGTAATTTGCATACTTCCTTCTACCTTTGCAGCAAATTTCAGCTTCATTAATTCAGATCTCTTACGGAAATTAACATATTTCCTCTCCGTGCTTAACTTTTGGAAGTGAGTGTATTATCAATACATGTGCTTTTAGTTTCCTACTCTTCCTAGTAATGCATTTTCCATTTCTCTGAAAACTAAATAATCTTATGTTATCTCACCGGAAATAGAATTTCACAATTTTTCCTCTGGTCATTTGATTCGAAAATCGCTGAGTGTGTCTGAGTGCTCTTTATGTGTGTCCAAAGAGTATTTATTAAAAAACGAAATTTTCTTAAACTTTATTTTCAAATGATTTTTCATGTTTTTATTTCTCTTGTAAAGGTTCTCTTGTCATCCCATAATCTCATGCGAATTATAGGTTTGCTGCTACTAAATAATTTCTCTGTTGTTAGAAGAGTCGTCCATATTTTTTTTAAAAATTGAAATTAAAAAAAATAGGTAAAAAATAATTTTACATTTATCTACGCGTTTGTAATTATTAATTATCTTAATTCGGTGCCTTGGCTTTCGAGCTTCTAGTGAAACTGCAAGAAAGAGTACATATATAATTCTTGTGTCGAATGCAATGTTAAGTTCCTGACGGTCAACTGATTCAACTGATTTTTGGAATATCATTATTAAATTTATTCGTTTGTCTCCATCAAGTACGAAATTAAATTCAATGCCATTGGGTAGTTGATACTAGATATTATTGTCAACGAAGGCGATGTACATCACCTTTTTGTTTTCATTCTAATTGGTTCAGACATACTCACAGAATTATAGGCTTCAGGATCTGAGTTTTATAATAATATCTTACTAGCAGAGACGACGTCCGTAGCATAGCGGACAAAGACATGAGAAATGAACAAAGCATCCGTTAATGTATTACAATTAATAATAGCGCCACTCGTTGCCGAAGCCGAAAAATAAGTAGTTTACATTTTCTTTAGTTTCGTTCCTAATGTGTCTTTAATGCTAATGAATTGATTTTTCAGCATAGGTCCAGTTATAATTCAGCATAGTTATAATTCAATTGCGACCAAACTTGGCTAAAGTCTTTCGCAGGTTTTCATTATTTACCCTGTCAATATTTGATACTTCAAGCCGGCTCCGAATATATAGCGAACAAACATATAAACAAGAGGGGAACAAATTGTTTTATAGATATAGAGGTTAACAGAATGGAAACTCGGAGAAAAGTACTTGAAAGGAATGTTATTATAAAAAGGCATGAAAACTGATTGAAATTAATTTCAACAGAAAAGAGTTTCTGTCATTTTAGAAATGAGTTTCAGAACTAATTTTGATAAAGGCTAATTTTAAAGAGAAATATGGAAAAGCACGTCTCTTTTTTTAATAAAATTGGTTGCAATGTACAGATCAAAACTCTCTGTACAAATTTTAATGGAATATAAAACGCATAAAGCTAAACTTTTTTATCACATGAACACTCACATGAACATTCTGTGCTAGAAGGCGCTATTTAGCGGTGCTGCAATCGGCTAGAGAGGAAAAGTGGGAACGGTGAACGGACTGTTTGGAGTGCCATTCGTAAATCGGATATTTTACGTGGAACTTAGAGCTGAAACACTGACATGCATCTATGCCAATGGTAACGGAAGAGTGGGCTGTGAGTTTTACCGACACAGCTCCCCAAACAAGCATTGCTGCTGCCGGCCGGAGCATTGAACACCTACTTTTAATAAGCATGTTCACACTTGTTCTATTCACTTAGGATTGTATTTTGGTGTTCCGTATCTCCTCTCTAGCCGATTGCATCGTCGCTAAATAGCGCTCTCTTGCACCGAAGATTGTCGTCAGCGGAAATATATTCATAGATAAAATAGATGCTCCCTATCTTGGTGCTCCTATCTTCCAGTAAAATTGTACAAAGAGTTTTGATACACCTTGTATAATTAGTTTCTTGTATTTAAAATGAACTAGAATAAAATAAAATTTAGCTCAATTCCTTTAATTGTGACCAAACGGAAATCTTAAATCAATGAAAAATCAATTAAAATCCTTTACTTGGCTTTTAACCTTACTTTGATATATCTTTGTTTAGTTCTTCTTTGTTAAAGGTTCTAAAGCAGCATCTCTTCATCTGAAGGTCTGGCAAAAAATGTAATTGCTATTAATACAAAAGCTTAATGTGGAATTTGAAAACCAAAAATTTAAAAAGCTTATTTTCACAAACACGTTAGTGAAATAATTATGACTGGTGAATGCTAAGAAGCTTAAAAAAGTTGTGCCATGCCCTAATGGTGTGCCTCTATTTTTTAAAATGCAATTTTATGTCAAACTACATTTGTTCTTCTTTCCGTTCTGTGATCGTGATAACTTGAAAATTTAGAGATAAGATGTTACAAGAAGATCCGTAATGATTTTGTTACGTAACAGGACCAATAGGTAAGGCGCTAGAGACAAAACTCTTGTCAACAGATTGAATGAGTAATTCGTATTAATAAACAACTGTTTATTAGCAGCCCCTAGGTTACAGTTTGCCTGTAAAACTGCTACAGGACCGCTCTTGCTTTTATCTTGTCTGGATGTCGCAGTCTGTAGCGGCCAAACGGTTAGAGATATTCGAATGAAACCTTCACCTTTGTGTTCAGCCTCAAAACGTCGTTGGCCACCTATAAAAAATCAGACTTCTAGGACCACCCCAAGACGTTTGCAACTGACTGCAACCAACGAGGAGAAAATCTCATGGAATATTTGATAAATACAAAATTAAATGTTTTGAACCTACCTTCATTGTCAGTAATAGGAGTGAAGTTATTGATCTTAACACTCTGTTCTGTTAATTTACTTTGTTCTAATAATAATTGGCATGTCTCTAATGAACTTTCTCTTTCAGTTCATAGGTACCATTGCTTCTATGTTGCAGGGTATCTCCCGTTACAGTGGAGACAAACCAGAGCTATCTTTATTCCTAAACCTGGCAAACCAAGCTATACACAAGCCAAGTCTTATCGACCTATCAGCCTTACCTCTTTTATGCTTAAAACTCTAGAGAAATTGATTGATAGATACATAAGAGATGAGATTCTTATATCGTATTGTGATACTTTTGGAGAAAGCCCTTGAGCATAAAGAATTTGCTTTAATGTTTTCATGGATATCGAGGGGGCCTTCGATAGAATCTCTATAGAGACTGTTGATGCAGCCACTCATAATCATGGAATTAACCCTACCTTACGGCGATGGTTGAGATCGATTCTAAGTGAACGTATGGTCATATCCTCGCTTCTCTGGGACATCTTAGCGGTCTAACAGGGACTTTAGGTTGACCGCAGGGAGACGCCTTATGGTGCCTTGTGGTGGAAGAACTGCTGGTGTCTCTTGGGAGGTTTGTGGCAAGCAGCCACACAAAGCTCTACACACAGCATTCAACTCAGGAGTCTGTCCTGCAAATGACTACTGATAAAATGCTTCCTTTTTATTTCTTTGAAAGACCATTCAGTATACACTTTCCAAGTAGAGCTGAGTGGGATTCTGGAACAATTCCTGTCATCACAGATGAGTCTTTTTAGTATACGGATGGATCCAAGTCCGCCAATGGCTTCGGAGCAGGTGTGTATTACCTAACTGGCAGGTATGGTTTTTCTTTTAACCTAGGTAATTTCACACAGAAATATTTGCAGTTCTTGCTTGTACCGGCATCAGTTTGGACAGAAACATCAGGAATAAGAATATTTATATTTTTCTGATAGCCAAGCAGCACTGAATGCTCTGAATCAGTGCCGCATTACTTCTAAGATCGTTTTTGATTGCCTCAAAACTCTGTCTTTACTGGTACAATTCAATAAAGTTCGTCTTTTTGGGTGCCAGTACACAGGTGTCATGAGGGCAATGAGAAAGCCGAATCCTTCGTTAATAAAGGCTCGGAGATGAGCTATATAGGTCCGGAACCTGTTGTTGGTTTATCCAATAACATGATTAGGAAGATCTTTCTTAAGAAAATGAGAACTTTACAGCTTAAGCTATGGCAAAGCTTGACGGACAGAGGCAAGCCAAGATGATAATTCAAGGACCAAACAATAAACGTTCCTCCGAACTTTTAATGTTACGGAAAAAGGAACTCGGTAATGTTGTTGGTCTACTTATTGGACATTATCGTCTTAACGAGCATTTACGGCTTTTAAACTTAAAAGACAACCCAGTCTGTAGGAGTTGTCATTCAGAAGATGAGACTTCTTCACACATCTTATGTAAATGTGAATATTTCACAGCGCTTAGACTTACAATCCTAGTATCTTTTTTTCTTAGAACCAAAGGATTTGTTTACGGTCCCTATAAATAAACTACTGGCGTTTGTCGTAGCTACTGGTCTTTTTGGGGATTAAGGTTAGGGAAAGTACAATAGACCTTAGGTCGCAGTGCTAGGTATATTTACCACCCATCTTCTACATTACAAAACATTACATCTTCCTTCCGTCAGGTCATCGCAATAAATTGAAAATTTAGAGATAAGATGTTACAAAAAAATCCCTAATGGATTTTGTTATATACTGGACCAATAGGTAAGGCGCCAGAGACAAAACTCTTGTCAACACAGTGAATGAGTAATTCGTATTAATAAACAACTGTTTATTTTATTTTATTTTTCCTTAACGTTTGATGTGCCCTTACGATGCAGTTATTCAAAATTTGGCACGTCAACTAGGAACTGGAAAAAGTGGACGATTAATACACTTAAAAGTTTTTTTTGTCAATTTTCAGCTGGAACTACCTAAAATGAGAAAACATTGAGATATAATATTTACCCATTTTAACAATATACGAACTGAATTGAGAAAGAATTTCCTAAACTGGTATTCTCCAAAAGATATGGAAGTTACAAAATGCAAGACTGCTTTAAAGAGTTGAAGAAAAGGAAATTTCTGTAATTATATTCCTTCTCATAGAACGTAAGTTTTTACGTCATTTAAATTTAATTATTATGCATAAATTAAAGCACGAAACAAATTTACCTCCTATGCATCTCTATACGTAAAAGTTGTATGTATAAGTTGCATATCTCTATACGTAAAAGTTGTATTTATAAGTTGTATATCTTTGTATATACAAGTTGTACATTACAACTTCACATCCGCTTTTTAGTTCTGTAAGATCTAAATATTTCTAAAGTTTCTTTTTGGCATCAAAAGTGGCAGGGAAGCCAAGCACCACCATCTGTAGGTCCAATGTGCTGTCCCACGGAAATGTAGACAGACGTAGGTGAAAGACCGAGAAAATATGGTGTTAGAAGCAATCTTTCTCTCCGTCTGACCTTATTTCCTTGGGATAGCACATTAGACGTACAGGTTGTGGGTGGCAGGGAAGCCAAACATCGCGACCCCGAGACAACGCTCAGCGTGGAAAGTCCACAACACGTAATCCACATGAGAACCGAACCCCCTGTTTTCAAAAATGAGAGGCCAATGTCTTAGCACCGAAGTCTTTCTACGAATTTTACAATTGATTTGCTGTAAAGATTAGATAAAAAAACAAAAAGAGAAATATTTATTCATGTGCCCCTACCAGATATTAGAAATTATCAATAAACAATGAACTGCAAATTAAAAAGGTTACAAGAAAAAAATTTTTAAATGCAATTTTATGTCAAACTACATTTGTTCTTCCTTCCGTTCTGTGATCACACAACTTGGAAATTTAGAGATAAGATGTTACAAGAAGATCCCTAATGATTTTGTTACATACTGGACTAATAGGTAAGGCGCTAGAGACAAAAACACAGTGAATGAGTAATTCGTATTAATAAACAACTGTTTATTAGCGGCCCTAAGGTTGCCTGTAAAACCGCTAGGGGACCGCTTTTGCTTTTAACCTGTCTGGATGTCACACTCTGTAGCTGCCAAACGGTTAGAGATATTCGAATGAAATCTTCACCACTGTGTTCAGCATCTGAACACAAACCCCGCAAGGCGTTTCCTGTCTTTAAAAGGCGTTTTTAAAAGAAAGAAAACGCATTGGGGGGGTGGGTTCAGAGAGTGGTCTTAGAGATCTAATTTTTTTACACGTGGTCACCTACTCTTTGATGCTGAACACAATGGTGAAGGTTTCATTTGAATATCTCTAACCCTTTCGCTGCAAAACAGTGTGCCATCGAGACAGCATAAAATCAATTTTAGCGGCCCCTAGGGTACAGCTTTCACCATTGTGTTCAGCATCAAAACGTAGGTGGCCACGTCCAACAAGTCAGACCTCCCTGATCGGAAGTTGGGGGGGTCAAAAGTGATCGCTTCCGATAAAGTTTTGTTTAGAAAAGTTTGATTATAAAATTATGAATATTATGGGATAGCTTTGCTTTTGACTATCTAAAAGCATTAATTATCTTGTTTTATTTTGTTTTATTTTATTTTATTTTTCCATAACGCTTTATGTGTTCCTACGATGCAGGTATTCAAAAGTTGGCAGGTCTACTACATTTATAATTTTATTGTTATAATCCAATATTCAGTATTAACATGTGAGTATTACAATATTCTTAATGTCTTCCATTAATGTCTGCCAACCGAAGACGTTTCAAAATTTTGAACTAATCATATTCAATTATGATCAATTATTATTATTATTATTACTTTAGGAAAGTTAATTTAAAAATAGTGGTTGAGCTTTGCACAGAAATAGAAGTCTCTTTTTATATCTCAGATAGGATTTTATGAAACTTACATAAAACTTACATTAGAGGCCTGTGTGATCCTGGGAGTCCCGTGAGGTAAGACTAACGTCGTTTCCTCGCTAAGTTGAGTTGAGCCCAACGCCCGTCCACCTTTTACCGCCAGAAAAGAAACCCGGAACCCATAGTTCAAAGGACTGCGTAGACCCAACAATCCGTCTGGGTTGAGCCTCGAAGAATTCAGTGAAGGAAAAAAAAACCCAATTCCGCAGGCGATTGAACCCGTCTCCTCTAGCCCGCAGTTAAGCGCAATACCACTTGTCTACCGCACCTATGCTGGATATTACATCCTGATTTAGTTAATGTTTTTCTGGTTGTCCGTCTCTCCCTCCGTGATCATAATAACTCTAAACCTATTTGCCCTGTATGTTTAGCTATTAAAAACAATTTGCCCTTTTAATTCTTATAAGATTATTAATGATCTACGGTATATATATCAATACATACACTTACCGGCCATAACTATAAGAACAGGGGTCCTAATATGATGTTAACCCCCCTGAGAACCGCAGTAACACGTTGAGGCATGGAATGAAAAAGGTTATCTCTGGTGAGCAAGATCTGTTCACACCTAAATAATAGCAGTCCACAGATGGGTGAGATTCTGGGGTGGATTAGGAAGGGAACGAATCCCACGTTTCAACGGCGCAGCGTCACAAAGATACTTGATCGGATTCAGATCCGGTGATTGTGGGGCATTCGTAGTAAGAGTTCCGTGGAATCATTCGATCACCACCCTAATGTTGTGACATAGAGCATTGTCCCATTGAAACACACCATCGCCCTGTGGATTATATATGATTGTGGAATATATGATTGCCATAAAGGGATGAATCTTGTCTGATTTCTTTAGACCTCGACGTTGAAGGTGGTGTCCACAAGTATCAGAGGACTAAGTGTCTACCAATAGAGCGTGCCCGACACCATGACATCTTCGCCACCAACCTGCACTTGTGTTTCACAACATGAAGGATCCAACGCTTCATGAGACTTTCTCAACACTGTTTAGACTATTATCGTGCTGATGCAGTAGGAACCGATCAAACATCCTTCTTCCACTCCTCCAGGGATACTCCTCCTCTCGTGGTCGAAATAGATTATCTGAATAGATTAGAATTTTATTTTATATGAATGACTGGATATTTTCTGATTTTTTTTCTTTATTAAATTAAACCTACTCAGGAACGACCTACAGTGAAATAGATTATTTGAGCCTTTCTTGAAGATTTAGTTTGATATTATCCTCTATTCTGTAATTCTCTATTTTATAATTGCCAGTTAAATTTTATGTTCTATAGAACATATCTGTGACACATTGAATTAAAAAGCGATATGGCTTGGCTTGTAAAGTGATATATAAAAATAACATCCATCTCGAAATATCTTTTTCTAGATATAATGATTGATTAAAATCTAGTAGCCTAAGTTATCTCGATTTAAAACGTCTAAGTATCATCATTGGCAGTTGTCGGAAGAATGCAAACCAAACCAAAATATAATTCTTCAAGGCTATTAACAACACATTTTCTTTATTGTAATACTTCTCACTAAATAGATTTTTTTTTGGTTTTGCTTTTGCTCCAAAAAGCACAGATCTTTCATAATCCTAATCTTGATGCTACAATTATAATTGATGCTACAATATTTAACGGTGCTTTTTTCAAAAATAATTTGCTCCCAAATAATTTTTCATGACTTTTGACCGTCTTATCTTTACTGCAGTATCTTGTAGTCATATTGGAACTGCATTCTATTTTTTTTTTAACTTTTGCTCCTAGCAGCATTACTATTTCATTTCAGTTGACATGAAGAGTTTAATTTAACTGTTTTAATTAGATTTTTAACTTACGGGACTATTTTGTATACAAACATGCGGGGAAACAAATTGTTTTATAGAGATTAACAGAATGGAATCCGGGAGAAAAGTAATTGAATGGAATGTTATTATCAAAAGGCATGAAAACTAATTGAAATTAATTTCAACAGAAAAAAGAGGATTTTAGAAATCAGTTTCAGAACTAATTTTAATAAAGGCTAATTTCAAAGAGAAATATGGAAAAGCACATCTCTTTTTTTAAATAAAATTGACTGCAATGTACAGATCAAAACAAATTTTAATGGAAGATAAGAGATCGATTCTTTTTCAAAAATAAGTTTCCTCCCAAATAATTTTTCAAGACTTCTAATCGTCTTATCTTTATTGCAGTATCTTGTAGTCATATTGGAAATGCATTTTTTTTTAACTTTTGCTCCTAGGAGCATTACTATTTCCATTCAGCTGACATGAGGGGTCTAATTTAACTGTTTTAATTAGATTTTTAACTTACGGGACTATTTTGAAATCAGCGTCCCAGTAGAAATTTTAATGAACTTTAAATTTCAAACTTACAGATCTTAGGATTTGAGCAACAGACCAACATTATTTAAGTTAAAATTAGAAACCCTTTCAATAACATTAAACAGAGTATATCTTCTATTGCATCTTTTTCCTATTTAATCAAGACAATGCTATGAAACTTCACTGCTGTACCATTTTTATTTTCAAAGCTACATTAATGATCTGAATAGGGTAATACAATTGTGACGCTAATAAAGATGTCATACGGTAATGAAAATGACATACGTTAATAAAGCTGTCAAGTTGCTCTATCTCATGACAGCAAAAGCGAGGAAACTAAGAATATTAAACAATGTTAAATAAATATAAATATAAATGACTGTTTTACCAACTCAGCTGTTTGATACTATGAAACACAAGAATGGCGCAATGTCGTTCTGTTCGATTTCTAAAACCTATATAAAGAAAGTCTTCTTCGATCCGCCATTACACCTCCATCATCAGAATGCTTAATTCTAAATTTCTCAGAGTATAAAGGAAATTTACCTAAGATGGGACCTAAGATTTGGCATTTCATGTTTAGATACAAATCTACCAGAATTGTAAAGGTAAGTTAATAATGAAATTTTCATTTCGAACCAAATATACTTCGACTTAACGTTGACAACGGAAGAGGCTTAATACTTAGACTTCACCGTCAGTCTAGTTAGAAAGAATTTAAACTTTGGAACTTCCAAAACAACTTAGAAATCCTAGGACGTGGGGAAAGCTAATTTCAAAATAGACCCTAAGAATAGACCGATAGAATTTAAATCGTAGATTTAATTCGTATTGTTTGGAAATAGTTAAAACTTTCTGAATTTGAGCCAGTTAAATAAAAAATAAATATAAACGAAAAGTTTAAATCTGTTTTTTTCTTTAATTTTGATGAATTTGAATTATTTATAATAATGAATTTATTTGAATAGAATACAACTATCTGTTTTTGCAAATGTTTTTTAATCGAGAGATTCGAAGATTTTCTAAATCCGTATTACTTTTAATATATTATAAGACATCTTTCAATATGTTAAAATAAAAAATAAATGTTAAAAATTTCCAAAATTCATAATTGCGACATTCTTTGTAAAACACTCAATATTTCAAGAGATTTAGATTATAAAATTTATTTCTATTTTTCGAATTGTATTTTTGGAATCATCTGTGAAGTTGTTACATTCATTACCCATTACCCTCTTCATTTACAGATTAGTTTCTCTGGGACTTACATCAACCCTAAGACAGATTGTTTCCTTGATCACAATCCTGAGCACCAACGATATTTTGATTCAAGTTTTTTAGAAGGATGAGGTCGGCTCTGAGAACCCTGTCAGGGTAAAAGACACTAGGAGCTTGTGGCAACCCCCTGTAGAAGATGAAACAGGGATGGATTACTGCCTGGCAGAGATGGGTAAGGCCCTGACAGAGGCAAGTAGGGTCTACTATGTTCAGGTGGAGACATAGGAGCCCTGAAGATAGAGAACCTGTCTTTGGTCTTAAGTTACACGTCCATTCTTCATTCCCTGTTTCAGAGCTTCACCAATGGCATTCATCAGCTCCTGCGGTGTTAGTTCTCCACCAAATCTCTCCTTAGTCAAAGTGTAGATTTTATTCGGAGTTCCTCCTTTTCCGTCATTCAAGGTCTTACAGGCTTGCAATACATACTTATCTGCCCACATTTTGCCCGAGCTGACATACAACCTTATGAAGAAAAGATTTCCGATTAACCAAATTGTAATTTGATTCAAGTAGGCTATTTCCACAAAAAACAATTTTGAATTTAAGAAGCCATGAAGAGTGTGTTGACGATGAAAGAACGAGGGATGAAAAAAAAATGTTAGTTACATTTAGAAATAGAGTAACATCAAATGTAGTCTGACTTTTGTTTTAATAGTATTTTGTTTATTCTAAGTATCACTTTTCCGCCTTTGTCAAAATATTTCTCAAAATATTTGTTGAACAGATAAAAAGATATAAAAATTTGATCAGTAATTGACTATGAAAAACAAAACAAAACCCCCCAAAAAATTTAAAAAAATATTATTTACAGTGATGTATTTTAAATTAAGTATTTTTATCATGTATGTTTACATCACTAGCAGTAGGTAAAATAACAATATTCTGTGTTTGTATTCAGAAATAAAACTTCTATTTAAAATCCATGCTGTTGTCTTTACAAGGTTTTAATTCAATTTAAACTATTCAGTTTTTGCTAACGGACATGGTTTGAATTAGCCACCATAAGTAGACAATGAAGTTGAAATTAGTAATCTTGGAAAACGCTCGTTTCTCATCCTTAGCTTTTTTCATAATTTATGAATCCTTATTTTTTTTAATTTTTTTTTTTAATACTTAAAAATTTTGTTTCTCAATTTTCAGCTGGAACTACCTAAAATGAGAAAAAATTGAGATTTAATATTTACATATACCAACTGAACTGAGAAATAATTTTCAAACTTGTATTCTATCTAAAGGTATCGAAGTTACAAAATAAAAGAGTGCTTTAAAGAGTTAAAGAAAATGATATTTCTGTATTTATATTCCTTCACATAGAACGTTAGTTTAGGTTATTTAAATTTAATTATCATGCATAAATTAAAACACAAAAAAAAATTTACCTCCTTTACATCTCTGTTCATAAAATTTGTATATTCAAGTTGTACATTACAACTTCACATTCGCTTTTTAGTTCTGTAAGATCTAAATATTTCTAAAGTTTCCTTATTTTTGCATAAAAAGTGGTAGGGAAGCCAAGCACCACGACCTGTAGGTCTAATGTGCTATCCCATGGAAATAATAGACAGACGGAGGAGAAAGATTGAGAAAATATAGTGGGAAAAGCAGTCTTTTTCTCCGTCTGTCCATATCTCCGAGGGATTGCACATTAGACGAACAGGTACGCGGTACTTTGCTTCTCTGCCACCCAAACTAACCACACAGAAGACTCTTATATTTAAGACTCAGAATGCTCAGTTGATTAATATTAAAGATTTAATTTAACCTTTATTAATTCTTTAAAAAATTATTAAACTTCCTGATGTTGAAACATAAATTTTAATATATAAAAAAAACTTATAGTAGCATAAATATTTTTGAATGGCTTCCCAAACTTCTTCACACCTCTTCTATGACTAAATTCTTTTCTGTCTTCTCTGCAATTTCTTTTCAATGATGTTAATTTCGTAATCAGGACTAAAAATCAATTTACTCAGAGGTGAAAGGTCAATGTCTTAGCGACAACCGCGTACCATTCCGAGTTTTAGATTAAATTGTGGTAAATTTAATAGTGCTAAATTTAACAGTGGGAAATTGTGGCAAATTTAATTTGTTAACCCAAATTTACAATGTTAACATGTGAGTATTACCATATTCTTAACGTCTTCCATTAATGTCTGCCAACCGAAGACTTTTCAAAATTTTGAACTAATGACATTCAATTATGATCAATTAATATTATTATTATTATTATTATTATTATGTATGTTTCAAACCTTGGGTTTCCCCAGCCAAAACAATATGGCGGGTCAAGGACCAAAACACATATTGCCAAGTGTAAAGACGTGTGCAAGAATGATTAGGGATGTGTGGTTGTGTCTATAAATTTCCTAACTATACGTGGTGTATTGAGTACGACAGCCTTCTGCAGTTGTGCATAAGTGTTTTTGTGAAGTCCTAATGTGCAATGTGTGAGGCACTAGACCAGTGGCGGACAAAACGATGGGTACAACACGTACTCGGTCCTGCCTCCACTGCTTCTGTAGCTCATGTGCTAGATCGGTGTATTTACTGATCTTGTCTGCGTGAGTTTACTGCATGTTGTTGTTGATAGGCACTGCAATATCAATGAGATAGGTCTGTTTGTTGACCTTATCAACAAGTGTGATGTCAGGTCTGTTGTGATGTATGGTTTTGTCAGTGTGAATGGGGCGATCCCAGTAGAGCTTATGTGAGAATGACTCTAATACACTTTGTGATATGTACTTGTAGTACGGGACCGTGTTCTTAATAAGTGAGTGTTTGTATGCTAACTGTTGATGAACAATCGACGATATCTGATTGTGTCGGTGGAGGTAATCTGTTTGGGAGAGAAGGGGGCAGCCTGTTATTACGTGGTCGATCGTCTCATGCGTAGTGTGGCATTTCTTGCATCTGTTATCATGTGTGTTTGCGTCGTGTAGGATGTGTTTCTTATAGTTGCGTGTGGAGATGACTTGGTCCTGTATCGCGATCATGAACCCTTCAGTCTCCCCAAACAGCTCACCACTTGTCAGCCATCTGTTCGACGCTTTCATGTCGACATGAGGCTGGCTGAGTTCGTGGTGATGTCTGCCATGGAGTTCCTTACGAGCCCATGATTCACGCAGCTGCTGAGTGTGGGTGTTAGAGGTGGTGAGTATTTGGAGAAGGGTTTTCGAGGTCCAGGGGTGTGAGGTGTGTGTCAGCCTTGACAATGGCTGAGTGGAGTGAGCAGTGTTGTGCTCTTTGGTGGAAGTGTTCCCTAAGTCTGTGTACTTGTTTTGCATGTAGAGTGATGAGGTTGATGAGTCCTCGGCCTCCCTCCTTGCGGGGAAGAGTCATCCTTTCCATAGCGGACTTGGGGTGGTGCATGTTAAGTTTTGTGAATGTAGTGCGAGTTGTTCGTTATAGTGCTTCGAGTTTGGTGTTTGTCCATGGAATTATACCGAACGAATATGTTAGTGTGGGGACGGCAAAAGTGTTTATGGTTTTAATTTTATTTCTGGCATTGAGTTGTGTTTTGAGGATGTTTTGAAAGCGAGCACGGTATGTGTTCTTGAGTGCATTTTTGATGTCTGTGTTGTCAATGACGCGCGCTTGCTGGAAGCCCAGATACTTGTAGGTCTCTCCCTCTTCCATGGATTGGATGGCCAACCCATGGTCCATTTCAAAACCCTCCAAATTCGTAGTCTTCCCAGGTGTTTTATGTAGCTTACGAGATTTTTCGATTCCAAATTCAATCCCAATGTCTTTGGTGAACTTGTAGTATCTGTCTGGTGACAGATCTCTCTCTGTCTCAATAAATAGAATTTTTTTTTTGGTTTTGCTTTTGCTTTTGCTCCTAGAAGCACCGATCTTTCAGCATTCTAGGATAGATCTGTTTCCACGTTCACGTCTCATCAACTGGCGTACCTCAAGAAATTTGGAACTCAGTTCCTCAAATCTCAGAATTGATAATAATTGATACTATTTATTTCTCGATGCTTTCTCAAAATTAATTTGCTCCCAAATAATTTTTAAAGACTTTTAATCGTCTTATCTTTATTGCAGTATCTTGTAGTCATATTGGAACTGCATTCTATTTTTTTTTTAACTTTTGCTCCTAGGGTAATTACTATTTCCATTTTGTTGATATAAAGAGTTTAATTTAACTGTTTTAATTGGATTTTTAACTTACGGGACTATTTTGAAACCAGCGTACCACTAGAAATTTTAATGAACATTTAATTCAACGGATCTGAGGAATTTGAGCAATAGGCCTACATTATTTAAGTTAAAATTAGGAACCCTTTCAATAACATTAAACAGAGTATATCTTCTATTGCATCTTTTTCCTATTTAATCAAGACATTGCTATGAAACTTCACTGCTGTGGCATTGTTGTTTTCAAAGCTACATTAATTATCTGAATAGGGTAATACAATGGTGACGCTAATAAAGATCTCATAGGCTAATAAAAATTTCGTAGGCTAATAACGATCTCATAGGCTAATAAAGATAGCATACGCTAATAAAGCTCTCAAGTTGATCTGTCTCATGACTGCAAAAGCGAGGAAACTAAGAATATTAAACAATATTAAATAAATACAAATCACAGTCTTACCTACTCAGCTATTTAACACAAGAATATTTAACACAATACTATGAAACACAAGAATGCCAATGTTGTTCTGTTTTTTAAGACCGATATAAAGAAAGTCTTCTTCGATCCGCCATTACACCTCCATCATCAGAATGCTTAATTCTAAATTTCTCAAAGTATAAACGAAATTAACCTAAGATGTGGACCGAAGATATGGCGTTTCATGTTTAGATGCAAATCTACTAGAATTGTAAAGGTAAGTTTATTAATGAAATTTTCATTTCGAACCAAATATATTTCTACTTAACGTTAACACGGAACAGGCTTAATACTTTAGACTTAACCGTCAGTATAGTTGTTAAGAAGAAGTTAAACTTTGGAACTCCAAAACAAGTTAGAAATCCTAGGACGTGGGGAAAGCTAATTTCAAAATAAACCCTAAGAATAGACCCATAGAATTCAACTCGTAGAATTACATTTCATATTGTTTGGAAAAAGTTAAATCTTTAGAATTCGAGGCATTTAAATAGAAAATAAATGTAAACAAAGGTTTGACTCTGTCTTTTTTTTCTTTTAAATTTGATGAATTTTAATTATTTATAATAATGGATTTACATTAACAGAATACACTATCTATTTTTGCAAATGTTTTTTAATCCAGAGATTGGGAAGATTTTCTAAAATCCGTAATACTCTTAATATTTTATAACATAGCTTTTAATATGTTAAAGTAAAAAATAAATGTTAAAAATTTCTAAAATTCAAATTTGCGACATTCTTCAAATAATTCTTTGTAAGACACTAAATATTTCAAGAGATTTAGATTACAAATTTATTTCTATTTTTGCAATTGAGAATTTCTTTTTCCTTTAAATTGTTCTGGGCCTTTTGTAGATTATTGAATAAACCTAAGCTTCTGTTTTCATTCGATATCTGAAAAGAAAACTCTAACCTGTGGCTCTCAAAGAAATACTGCTTGCTCCTTTTATATTTAGTACGTATTAAATAGGATAAAATATTTATAACAGTATTTTTCTTACGTAGAAATAGAACCTTAGAATGTGTTATTCTTTGAACAGACATTCTCTGCTTGGTTACCTTTCATGTTAAGTCACTACTAAAATTTTCCTGTATAGAATTAGGATTATCTCCGTATACGAACGAAACGATTTAAGATTCCTAAATTGATATGTCATTTGTCTGTCTAACATTTTACAAAGATCAAAGAAAAATCTTGTGAACTTTATTTAGTTAGGGATAAAACAAAGTAGATACTAGCAGATATGATAATATGTTGATCATTTTTCAAATGTAAGGATAAGTTATAATTGTTATTATAGTAAAATCAGTAACACTCAACTAACCTTGTATGCATTGTTACTTTTAAATGAATCAGATATACGGTAAGCTTACGATTTTGCAATGCGAGTATTTTAGAACACAAAATTACATAAAATATTACAAGAAAATTGTATGATTTCTCTATTTTCTCGACTGTATTTATGAAGGAAGGAATAGTTTTTAGTGACTAAATAATGTATGTCAAGATTGGTTCGTTTGTTTCTTTCAGACTGAAAAACTTGCAGAAGGGTGGTAAGTCAATCAGTATAGCAACAAAGGAACCTGGAATGGATGCTGCTCCCAAGAAGACAATTATCTTGCTCCCAAGAAGACTTAAGTCTTCTGGTCTTGCATTCAGTGAAGCATTTGAATGATAATTCGGGCAGTGAGAGAAAAGCTGTGGAAAGATTCATCAGGGAAGGTTACGATGTGCCATTGGACAAAGAGGAGTTCACCCTGCAGTACACATCATTCTGAAGCAAGGACTGAGAACGGGTGTTATTCGTGAGAAAGGAGCCCAATACGTGTCTGTCATTCCGTGGTAGGGAAGACCGGGGCCAAGTGGACCTAGAGGTAGAGTGGACCGTTGTTGAGTTTAGTAATTCGTGTAGACGCTAGAATGTGCCAAAAATCGGATAGAAGGTTGGTGCCATTGTGGCGCTGCTACCACAAAAGTGTCAGTGAATTCGGCCTAATGGTGACAGTGAGGTGATCGATTGTTTTGTTTTTGTTCAAGTAAGTAAATGTTTAGTGTTGTTTTTACTTTAAAATTGCCGTTCATCGATGCATTGAATAACACAACCGTAATATGCATATTAAAGGCGGCACTCTAAAGATCATTTTAAGCTATAGTATGAATTGAATACTTAAAGTAGTCGATAGTTACAACTGAAGGAAACGCCAAAATGGCGATGGGGCAGAGTGGACCGAACGACATGGGGCACATTGGACCAGTGATCTACTCTGCCCCGCTGTTTTTACAATAAAATATTTTGGTACTATACATTATATTTTTTTTCTATATTATATATTTATTAGGCCTATTATATTATATTGTATTATAATATTACATACTATATTTTTTTATATATTTTTTTATGTAGGCTAATATATATTGTGTGTAACCTATCTTATTAAAGGATATTACCTTTAATAATTCCTCTCAGCAAGTACCGTAATAGTGGAAGACTTCGTGCGAAGGCATCTTAATCTTGGAAAATAGCCAATTTACACATTTAACTGTTATTAAATTCTAATTAAAAGCTATGCAAACTGTCACGTTGTGGAATTGGCAACATGACACGATTAAAATCTTGGTCTCTGATGGCATATATTTTGATTTTTAATAATTATATTGTTGTAATTATGTATTTGAATTTTTGTATTTGGTAAAGTCTTGTATAATATTATTGTGATATTTAATGGTTAAATATTATTTTAATGGTTTGACCTTATTTAGAAAACAATTTGTGTGAAAGAAAAAGAAAAACTTCGAAAAAGCAGTTGTACGTTGATTGAGTGATCACATGGTTTTATCTGTTTCGTTATCCCATGGGAACAAAAAGAGAAAAGTTAAGTACACTCTGGCGGGAAAAATCAGATAAGTTGATGAATCTGAAATACACGGGCAAAAAGTACACCCAATCAGTCTAAACATTTCAGAAGAGGGAGCGTATTCTAAAACACACACAATTACTTCCCTAAGTGAACTAACACAATTTTCAGTAAGTGAAACTCTAAATTAAATATGAGTTCTATACATACTTTGTTACATTAGAAAGAATTAAAAAATGGCGTAAATAACAATATAATCTTAATAATCTTAACGGCAATAATGACGGATACGCCAGTAAAAAAAGCTCTGCAAGAATAGCAATGAAAATCTAGAGAAAGAAAAGAAAGAGTAGCAATGAAAAACATGACTCGGCCAACAGTCTCTAAAAGCAACCTAAACAAAAACAAAACAAATAGAAGCAAAGGAAAAGGGATAAAGAGGAAACAATTACAGATGATTGGGGATGATGATGATCATGAAGATGCTGTGCGCCTCTCCTGTTTGAAGAGCATTAACAAAAGCAAACCATGGCAGGAGTGGATTCAATGTACGCAGTGCAAGAAATGGGCCCATAGTTCCTGCGTAGCCAGTGATATTCGGGGTTTATTTTACGAATGCCTATTTGATAGTATTCATTTACGACTTTCAACTGCTTAATGATTATTTTAAATTTTCACTTGAATATGTAATACCTTAGGTTGTCTATGTTAAGTTAAACTTTATTTCATGATATCCTAAATGGCATATTATTTTATATTCAATAAAAATCTTACTTTAAATGTTGTTATTCTTACCCGGACCAACCTGCCCCATGGGGTGGTCCAGCCTGCCCCGTGGTCGGGGCAGGTTGGACCACTCTACCATTTTTGCTTTGCGAATTAATACCAATTTTATTTATGAATATAATGAAATGAAATCAAGTATTTACATTCTTGAATAGTTCCCGATTCTGACAAAAATAAATGCAATGGAAAATCTGTTAACAAAAAAAAAAAAAATTCAACAAAAAAAAGTGGACCGCTCTGCCGCGGTCTCCCCTACTACCTCCCCTGCCAACAGGACCCGTTGCCGCCAAGTTTGATTTCGGGTCTCTGAGACCTCGGCTGAGACGGAAGAGATCTTGGAGCGAAGGCCAAGAAGTCAGGGTCGAAATCTGCCAAAGCCAGACCTCGACTGGTTAAAATTCAATTCGATGATCCTGGGACTCTAATGACGGTAATGACGAAGATGAAGGCGATGATGATTAGATCTTCTGTCAACATACTATCGTCCAATACCATCTGTGAAGTTGTTACATTCATTACCCATTACCCTCATCATTGTTAGTAACATTTAGAAATAGAGTAACTTTAAATGAAGGGCCTAACTGCAAAAGTCACATTCTCCACTTTTGCAAATTTTTCAGGAAACGTGAAAAACCTCTCATTTGAATAAAACAAGGTTTTGAAACTTGAATTTTTTTTTTGAAAATGTAATGTAGTCAAACAATGTGGTGTGTAATGCTGTTTCAAATCATACACAATATATAACTTGGAAAAATGACTTTAAAACATGGAGAATGTGACTTTTGGTACTTACAGATGGGGAATGTGAGTTCTGCACTTGAATAGTTTGCAGAATATTACTTTTGACACCATGCGTTCTAGAAATTATCAGAGAAGATAATGTAACTCACGATAATATTTCACGGTGAAAAGTTAAAATACCGGCATATTTTTTGGCACAAATCTTTGTTTATTGAAGAAACAAATTTTACAAATTATTCTCACAATATAGAAATAAAACAAAACAAAAAAAAACTATAGATTGTCATCAAAACAGTTCAGTTTATTGAACAAAATCAGATCTGGAAAGTCTGCAGTTCATCCGCAACGTGGCATTCCTCCTCATATTCTCCTGGCACATGTACTTCAGGTCCATCTAAAACATTGACGAAAAATTTCAAATCCTCATTAGATCGCCACTTTTCTCCGTAGTGTTTTTCCAAAAGAGAATTAACATCCCTTTTCTTTTGGTCTTTGGCGATATAATTGCTTTTGACGATAGTCTGTGGAACTAAATTTTGCAGCTGCTTCCCTCTCTTCGTTATGCTTTTGGCACTTGCTGCAAGATCACTTTTCAAAGTGTAAGTACTTTCCCCTTGAACCAAAATATTAGCCGTGTTGCTAACAGTTTTTCTGGAAAAGTAAATTCGCTTTGTAGCCTGAATACCAAAATGCAGACTAGCTGGCTTTTTCATTACTTCTTTCGTTGCTGTTTTCCAGTCTTGAATAGTAACATCATCACTAAGCCTTTTAACAGTAGCAAACCTGCCGATCTTGTAAACATACTCATCTGGACTTATGATTACCTCAGACTTTCTGATATCCTTCTCAACGTTGCCGAATACTCTATCTGGGGGAAGGAAACTATGACCGGTCATCGGAAACACAAGCTGAATTTCCTTGATGTTAGCTGGTGCATTGTTCTTAAACCAACTGCAAAGCATGCTGATTAAAATACTGTTCTTGTTTTGACCCCCACAACCATCACTAATTAGACGAACAACTGTGTAAGGGGTCATATCAGTGGAATTAAGGCTATCAAATAAGCAGGAAGCTATAACGTTTGAGCCTTTACCAAACTCATTTTCCGTCCATACGTAGGAAGTGACATTGTCTTTGGTAAGTTTGGACTGAGAACTTCCTTTGACCACACAAAAATTATTAAAGTACAGTTGCCTACTGTAATAGGTGGACTGGTCTGGCAGTTTTGGGAGAGGCTGATTCTTTTGACAGTCAAAAGACACTATTAACAGATCATCTTCCTTCTCTTTAAGAAGCTTGTAGAAGCTTTCATATCTTAACCTATGTACTCGCTTCGTTGTTATTAGGTTTGTTTTCTCAGCTTTATTTTTGCACGCTTTTATTTTCTCTTCAAGCGACAAACACGTTGTACAGACATCTACCCTAGGACTCCCAAATCGTAAGTTGTATGATCTGTTGAATATGTATCTAAAATAATGCTGCTTCACTTTGAGAGATTCATCGTCAGTTTCTGCGGTATACATTCTCCAAAGCTTTGTTATATTTAGTTCCGCTGGAAGGTACTTCCGACAAGTCCTATCGACACAGTAATGAGTTTCGCTGCATTTTAATTTATTCAAAAACTTTATTACATTTTCCTTCTTTGCAACAAATTTATTTCCAGTAGTGTTTCCTCCTCTTCTTTCTTTAGGCATTTCACCATCTCTGTAATATCTTTGTGCAATGCGATTCACTCGGAATCTTGAAACATGTAATGCTTTGAGAAAAGTATTGTAGCATACAGCGATCATTTCTTTATTTCGGTTGCGAATGAAGTATTTAGCTCTGGCCTGTTTCTGTGTGTTGGTACCATTTTTGGAACGTCTTCTTTTGATAGGCTGCATAATTAGATGTTTTAAAATGAAATTATCTTGATAAGTTTTGTCTTTTTCTAAATAGAATGCTGCATGGAATCGCCTGATATCTTGAGCGGTTAGAGTTTTGCACCGCAGTGCACCTTGCTGATGCTCGCATGTTGGAAATTCTGGGAAGCCCTTCGCCGCATATCTAGAAATAAGAAAATAGAAATGGTTTCAGAAACTATTATCATTCTATTTTCTGACAATCCCAGTTAATTGTTTGGTATCACAACTACTTAATTAAAAATATTTTATATGTGTTTCTTAATATGAAATGAGTAGATTCTGGCCACCACACACACAGTTCTAATTAAATACATAAATATAAATACAATAAAATGCGAGTACTTTCAAGATGGTCTACATCCCGTTCTCAAGTGGAGAAATTAATAACATATTTAAAAAATAAGAAAATTTGGGCCCACAAGACAACGACAACTGATTTTCTGTTTTTCCTACTCAAGTTTTTCATTATTTTTCACTTCATTTTGTTCCCTTACTCCGAAGCTTAAAATTCCCCTCCTTGTTCACTTCGCACCTCTTCTTAACCCCAGGCCGTAGAGTCTACAGCTCAACACCCCTAAATACTAAAATTTAATGTTTCCGTCCATGTCACACGTCCGTTGACTCAAATTTTCTTATTTTCGAAATATGTTATTCATTTCTCCACTTGAGAAAAAGACCATCTTAAAAGTACTCGCATTTTATCGGATTTATATTTATGTATTTAATTAGAAGTGTGTCTGGTGGCCAGAATCTATTCATTTCACAACTCTCTGTTTTACCTGTTTTTCTTGGCTTGAGCTCTGTTCCATTTCAGTAATATATTCACACGCTTCCTTGGGACTTCTACAATTTTTCTATCAATAGGTTTAACACTTTGATCCATTATAATACTAATTATTAATAAAAAATGAGGATATCACAACAAACCTTACACTTCACTCTTACCCAAACATAACCTGTTGCTGACTGTGTCACATGACTACATCCCGTGACCAAAATACAGCTCCTCATTGGCTGAGGGGATAATGTGAGTTTTGCACTAGAATCCTCAGTGGAGAATGTTAGTTTTGCTCCAAAACGTGATTTTCAACATTAAATTTATATAAGAGAATAAGAGTTTTGATAGCTGAAACCTTCAGAATAAGGTACAGTTCAATGTGAACAATAATAATATATCAATAACTCATTTCCCGCCAAAAGTGGAGAATGTGACTTTTGCAGTTAGGCCCTTCAAATATAGTATGACTTTTGTTTTGATAGTATTTTGTTTATTCTAGTATCACTTTTAAACGTTTGTCAAAATATTTCTCAAAATATGTGTTGAACAGATAAAAAAAGACATTAAAATTTCATTAAGTAAATGACTACAAAAACAAAACAAAACCTTAAAAACCAAAAACAAAAATAATAACAAAACAAAAAATAAACTATTTAGAGTGATGTATTTTAAATTAAGTATTTTTAAATGTTATCATGTATGTTTTCATCAGTATCAATAGGTAAAATAACATTAATCTGTGTTTATATTCAGAATTAAAACTTCTATTTAAAATTCATGCTCTTGTCTAGTCGTTATTTTCAAGATTTTAATTCAATTTAAAGTATTCAGTGCTTGCTAATGGACATGGTTTGAATTAGCCGCCATAACTAAACAATGAAGTTGAAATTAGTAGTCTAGTAAAATGCTCCTTTCTCATCCTTAGCAGGCAAGTATTAAGATGGTCTTGTGGTTGGTTTTCAATGATACTAGAATTCTACATTCAGTAGTAGATCAAAGCCTATCTGTTTGCATTTTTTTTAGTTAATTTCAGAAGACAAATATATTTCTTATTCTGTCTATAAATCTTTCACTAAGTAAATAGCAGTGGCGGCTCGTAGCGAAAATTAGTGGGGTGCTGTTCTAGAAATTTTTTAGCCCTGGTTTTAATATTGTGTAAAAGGAAACAAACATGTATAAAAAGGAAATTTATTCAGAAACTTGCTAAAATCCTAAAAGAACAAAATCAAACAGTTTTAAGTTACTTTAACCTAAATTGTTACAGTTCAAGTTTGATCTATTCATTTAAAAATGAAGTCCATTCTTCTTGTTTTAATTTGCGCGAAAAGATGAAAAGGACCGGAACGACAGTGCCTCACGCTGTCGCAGTCGTTATTTATATATGTTTGTAGGTATACTTTGAAACGACTTCCTGTTCAGACAGGATTCCCTAAGGATTTGTTTAGTGTTTCTCTCTTAATCCAAACAAGTTTTAAAATTTATTTAATTTTATTCAGATCCAATTCTCCCTTGAATCCTAATATGTGATCCAGTAATCCATCCTCTTCGCAGTTATTTGAGTTTATGTTAATATTTTTTAAAAAGTTCGGTTCTCTCCTTTCCAAAGCATGGACATCTTAAGATGAAATGTTTTAGAGACTCCTCTTCATTCATATCGCAAATTAAGCATATTGGTCCCTTTTCAGACCCTTTATCTGTTCTTTTGTTTAGCGCTAGTGATCCCGTTCTGCATTGGAAAAGTAAAGAACTTCCATAGGGATTATCGTAAATATCCTGATATAGGGGAGCCCTTTTATTTTTAAACCGTATTGGCAAGGTTTTGTATTTATCAATAGAATCAACGAATATTTCTCATTCTGAACTTTTTACACATTTATTAATAAGATGGTGCCATTTTTTCCGATTCAATCTTTATTTTAATTTCTTCTGTTTCATAATATTCTGCTAAATTTTCCAATTTATCTACCTATTTGCTTTTGTCTGTCTTATTTTCAAACACCTTTCTAGACCATTATTTTTATTCATGAAAGCCAACCTCCCCAGATATTTTAATTTGGTTGAAGCTTCTCTGCTAAAGAATGATGACCACCCCATTTCACTTTGAACTGCTATAGTAAGTGTCAAAATGTTTCCCCTTATCAGTTTTCTTTCAAATATACTTTGGATATTTGTAAATTTTGTAAGTTCGGTTTCTGTATTGATTAGTTTCGTTACCATATGTTAGAACAGGCACAGCCAATGATTTCCACAATATTCTATCTAGTTTTACTTATTGTATCTTTATTTACTCCTTATCCATCCACTTAGTTTAGTTGCTTTAGCTATTGTGTTGTTAGTGTGCTTTTTAAAGATTTGTCCCTCATTTGTGATGAATATTCCTAGATATTGATATTCATTGGTTTCTTTAATTTCCTTATTATTAATTTGCCAGTAGTTTTTCTCAACTACATTAAAATTTATTACTTCGCTTTTGTTGCAATGTGAAGGACACAGTTCCATACAAAAAATTTTGTATCTTTTTCATAAACTAGGGGATGGCTATTGAAATTAAGCTTAAGGATATACATTGAACAAACCTAAAGAAAGAATTAAAGAAAAAAAGACTAATTAAATTAAATGTTATCGATAATATCAAGAGAAAACAGGGGGTGCTGCAGTTCCACAGTGACTATACGCGAGCCGCCACTGGTAAATAGCAACTATCAAAATTGCATACATAAAATCAAAATGCAATTATATAAAATATCCTCGTATTATAAAAAATCTGTGGATCAAAGGAATAAGCCGGCACACCTGATTAATTATTATTAATCAGGTGTGCCGGCTTATTCCTTTGATCCACAGAATTATGAACAGCGCACGTAAAATCTTTCTCTCAACGTATATAGAAAATCTATCTTTTCAAAATTATAAAATATTCTTTAAAAATTATCAATGACGAATCTTCATCTTCTGAACTTTCATTTTAATAAATTAAAATTACAAAGATATAAGTAGGCCTAACCAGAAAATCTCAAAAATTAATAAAAAATAATTATAATCTATATTACTAAAATCTTTTATTTCTCTGTCTGTCTTTCTGTCTGTGTGTCTGTCCGGCGCAAATTTCTGAGAGAATGGAAAATAGAAATAATTTTACAATGAAACGTCCGCGACAGGAATCGAACCTCCAACCTTCTGATCCGAAGTCAGATGCCTTATCCATTAGACCATAGGAACTACAACTCTTTTCATATGGTTTTTTGACTTATATCTCCTTTCCTTTCCCCCATCAATAAGGAATGTATTCAATCTTTTTTTTTTGAATCTCAACATTGTTTATTTATTTCACATCAGTCAGTTTATTTGTAATTCGAAACTGACAATTAGAACGATAATTGCCGAAACGTTGGAATATTTTAAATATTCTTACTTAACCAAATCCTATGTGATATTGAAAAATATGTGGGTGTACACGCCAGATGTTGGAGTAAAGAAAACAGAGTCAAGAAAGAGAGAAGCACTCTTTTTTTGAGGTGGAATACCGAAAAAATCACTATTTGCAACTCAAAAACCATCAATAAATGTAACTCAAACGTCACTGAAAAGTGACAATCTGTATTACGAAAATCTTTTATTTCTCTGTCTATCTGTGTGTCTGTGTGTCTGTCCGGCGCAATTTTCTGAGAGAATGGAAAATAGAAATAAAATTAGAAAACTCCATCTACGGATAAATTTCATTTTATTAATGGTGATATTTCGCGGAGAATACCATCTTCCCGCTTTTTCAAACTGTTTTAAATAACAAAGATTAACTTCCGGGTTATTCCATGTCAAGTCATCCAGGCCATGTCACCCACTACCTAGTTGAGAACTGAGATTTTGTGTACTGCTATTATACTTAATTTCATGAACTTTTGCCAATTTTTATTGCTTTATATACATTCTGTTGGTAATAATAGCAGAAAGTTTGATGCAATTTGGTACTTCAAAGCGAATTGTGAAAATTTGAAAATTGGCTGCAGTTTTTAAATGGAAACAAGTAGGATGACAATTTTTTCCCTGAATATGCGTTGTGACATGTAGTTTATGAAAACATAAAAGAATTGGCCGTATAATTTTTTTTTTAATTGTTTTATAATTTTTTTTGTTTTTTTTTTGGTTAATTTAAAAAAAAAATTTGGACACTTGCTCTACTCTGAAAATCCTTGAAAAAATTAGGAAGTGATTTACAAATAGTAAAGTTTTGTCACAAAAAAAATCATTTTGTAGAAATGAATTGTTCTTACCAAAAAAAAATCGTGAAAGAATTGGCCAAAAAAAATTTTGTAGTTTAATGTTTTTTTGGTTAAATTTCTAAAAAAAAATTTGGACACTTGCCCCCATCTGAAAATTATTGAAAACATTACAAAGTGATTTACAAATAGTAAAGTTTCCTCACAAAAAAAATCAGTTTTGAGAAATGAATGGTACTCTCAAAAAAAAAAATTGTGAAAGAATTGGCCAAAAAAAATTTTGTAGTTTAATGTTTTTTTGG
>JAFIDM010043851.1:34496-53708 GCA_023159025.1 Thereuonema tuberculata
ATGAATGGTACTCTCAAAAAAAAAAAATTGTGAAAGAATTGGCCAAAAAAAATTTTGTAGTTTAATGTTTTTTTGGTTAAATTTCTAAAAAAAAATTTGGATACTTGCCCCCATCTGAAAATCCTTGAAAAAATTAGAAAGTGATTTACAAATAGCAAAGTTTCATCACAAAAAAAATCAGTTTTGAGAAATGAATTGTTCTTACCAAAAAAAAATTGTGAAAGAATTGGCCATAAAAAATTTTATAGATTAATTTTTTTTTGGTTAAATTTATAAAAAAAATTTGGACACTTTCCCCCCTCTAAAAATCATTGAAAAAATTAGAAAATTTGATCTGCAAGTAGTAAATTTGCTTCACAAAAAAAATCAATTTTGAGAAATGAATGGTACTCACAAAAAAAAAATTCATCTTGAATTTTGAAAACATTTTCATTCAGCCATTAACATTCCAAAAATATCACAATAATAGAAATACTGTTAACTACTCAAGAAACATTAACAACATAAGTGAGCACAAAAATATACAAATGTAAAAAAAATTGCAATATAAAACAAAACTACAAACTATAAAATATACTCGTACATTGTATAAGATATGTATCTGCATTCAAGTTCATTTGGAAATATATATATGACAAGATGCTTTAATGCTTCACATTTAATATTTTTTTGTATGAGGACCACTTTTCTTCCACCAATCTAGAAGACTTTTTGTTTAGAGAATAAGTATGGCCTGTTGCTGTGGTGATTTCAACTTCAAATAGAATATGTGAGAATGGGACATCACAAACATCATTATCAGGCCAATAGAAGGACGGGGATGGTCCATGAGGATGCATGAACCTTACTGTAACATCTCCTTCTACACCATTCACTTTCCCAACAATTCCCAGATACCAAGAAGAGTCATATACAAATGCAACATAGCAGTTGGGCTGCACAGAGCATAATGGCATCAGTGGCGGAAGTGCAGAGAAATCATGAATGATACTAAAATCAGTATCATAGCTTAGCCTTTTTGCTCCAATCTTGGTTGGTGATAGTGGTATAATGTGATGCATAGATCGTGTTCCAGGAACAGTTTTTGCACTTTCAAAGCGTGGGAAAGAAAATTTCTGACTTGAACCATTTCATCTTTTGAAACAGAGAACTCTGAAATGCCTTGTAGGTTTTCCCGACAGAATTCAAATACCTGCGATGCAGTAAGTATTTGATCTTTATATAGTCTTTGCAAATTTGTTTTTGTGACAAGCCTTTTGACAGTGCCACCAATACCATCGCAGGGAGATTTGCCATGGCTGGTTGCAAAAAAAAACCAGCTGCACTTTATATTGAAATCGTATTCATGGTAGCAGATATTTCTGAAATTCTTACAATTTTTATATTGTGCAGCACATCCGTCAGAGAAATATTCAGCATAAGCAAGTGGAATTTCAGGAAATTCAAACTTCAAAAATTTCAATACAGTCTTCTGAGTCTGATACACAAGGGCCACATCATGTTCTAGATCATCAGAAATGATACAAAAATTTTTTGCTTGCAACTGTTGATCTTTTTTGTAATTCATAAGAACAGTGTGAAGAGTGCAGCTACCATTGTTCCAATGGTACCCCTGTACTTCATCTTGAACAACAAAATGGAGATTTTCACTGAAATCCATTAAAATTAACACTGATCCTTCATCAAATGTTTCTTTCTTCATTTTCAGATAATCAGACTGTGATTGAGCAATAAAAGAGTGTGGAGTAAGTGTTTCAATTAATTAGTGTGTCACAGAATTCTGATAGAGTGGTGATTTGAACATTTAAAGTCATTCTATCAGTTGGACAGTGCTAAGGTAAAAGGAAGCAACTAGCAATTTGAAAACTGATTATTTGCTGCTTTTGAACATAGATATAAGCATATTGTGGGTCAGTTGCTACCTTTGATCATCGAAATAGGGGACATACTTAACAGCAGATCATTACCAAATTGCTTTGGAAGATGTGTAGATACTTCCTTACGTAGAAAATGCAGAAAACGAAAAATCAGAAAATTTGCAGTTACTTCCTTTTACCTTAGGACAGCCGAGTTGATACCCATTGACTGTACTGAACCATCACATCAGGATCATTGTTTTCTATTTCATTTTTTAAGTGTGTTTGAAATAAAGAACTGGGAAGGGGGGGGCATTTTTTGCACAGAAGGAGCATACAGGCTCGGTTATTTTTTTTATTTTTTTTTATTTATTTCTTGCAAATTTAAACATTACAGTCCTACTAGGTAAACTCACGTACCTGTGATGTAGGTGCTGAGAGTAGTTAAGTATGATAGATAATAAAGAATACATTAAGTAAAAATATTACAAAAAAAAAAAATTAGAACAGTACATAATTAGAGTGAAGTAAAAATATTATATGAAAAATAAGAACAGTATCTAATTAGAGTGAATTAAAATATTATGTAAAAATAACAAGCGCAACATGAATAAGATATAAAATAAAACAAGATATAAAGATATAGTTTCTTTAGCTTTTTCATTTATATGTTCCAAATTATTGTTTCGTTGATTATTTTTTCTATTAGAAGATTTTTTAATTTTCCGATATTTTTTACATTATATATCTCAGGATTTAACTGGCTGAACAGTTTCGTTAAAATCCTGTTATTGTTTCTAAGGCCGTAGTTATTTTTTGGATTTTGATACTTTAATATATTCTGTAGTTTGCTACGAGTATTTGTTATGTTAGAAACTGTCTTTATTAGATCATGGTATGTTACTTTAATAGAAATAGAATTTAGAAGCAATTAACATTTTGACTGTAAGTGTTGACACATATGATAGGTGTTCCTGATGATCCTACGAGTATACACTGTTTTGGTCGAAGAGATTCAAATTTTGAAAATCCTACTTTGTCTTCAGGATACTTCTTTTTATAGAGAGAATACATTTCAGCTAAATTACTTAAAACAAGACGCTTCTGTTCATATATATTTTTTATGGTGCTCATTTTACACGTGACATGATAGTCAGAAATTATCAATTTAATTTTTTTTTCAATATAGCGTTTTTTCTACACTTCCCATCATTTCTACAAACTGATTTTTTTTGTGTGACATAAAGAAGGATTTATAATAATATTGTAAAATTTTCAAAGGAATCTTTGATGGAGCAATACCTTAAAAAAAATACAATGCCCAGGTATCGAATTTATTTGAAAAAAAATATTTACATTTTTTTTCTAAAAACAAACTTATGATTACTCAATAAAAGAAGAACATAAAAATATAAACATTCCTCTTTAATTTAAAAAAAAAAATCAAGGTTCTACTGCAAAAACTGTAGGAACTATTGCATTTTTAAATTATCAAGGAGCTCGTCCATGGAACATCTGAGTTCCTGGATCCATATAACTTCTGGAGACCATTACTGAAAAATTACTTAACCTGCAACATTTAAATTTTGGAAATGTTCCTATATCTAGGTAAACTTCAATTATACAAAATTTCAAAGTTTTCTGTGAGGGTGGGTGACATTTCCTAAAATTTCTGGATGATTTGATATGGAATGACCCTTCCATTACATTCACTGGTTTGCACGATACAGACATATTATATTACAATAATTAAAGACATTTTTATAAAATCAATTGTTAATGATTTAACACAACCTATATTTACTAACAATGTAACAATGTATTATAATTATTATCAGAAACATTTTAACACAGCCAATTGTTGCTAACAAGGAATTGGTTCACTGAAATTTCTCTCTCTGATTTTTTGTCATGTCCTGGAAATACGACAGTGTGTTCGGGTTAACCATGTACCCTTTGTCTTTATTTATGCATTGGAAGGTTTTTATGACACATGCTTCGATTAGATACCTAGTATGTTTGTTTTGAATTTTGTAGAGAATTGTGACTTTCGGGTCGGGGTTGTTGTTGTTTGTGATGCAGTGTTCTGCCCAGTTTGATACTTTAGGTCGATTGTTCGTGAAAGCTGTTACGTGTTCTTCTATTCGTTCTTCTAGCATTCGTCCTGAATTTCCAAAGTATACGGCTCCGCATGTTCTACATTTTAATTTATAAACTGTCCCCATGATTTTCTTAATCTTATTGTAATTTTGCTCATCTTCTTCTTCATTCTTATATAATATGGATTTGATGTTCTGCCCTTTTTTGTGTATTATTCTAATATCATTATTTGAACTTATGTCAGCTATTCTTTTGTTGATTTTATATCCCATTCGGAAGTTTAATAATTTTGTCAAATGCCAATGTGGTTTTGTTTCCTTCTTGTCTTATGTTTCCTTCTTGTCTTTTGGTTTTATTTTCAAATCTTTGTAAACATCCGTTAATGAATGGTTCTGGGTACTCATTAATTCTTAAGATCTTCTTAAAATTGGTTATTTTGTCGTTCCATTTTTCTTTATTACTAGTGTAGGCTGTTATTCTTTCAATTGTGTTCTGGATTACAGCTTTCTTAATTTTCATATTATGTTCTGAATTGAAGTTGATGAAGTATTTGCTTTGGAAGTTTTTGGTGTAGTGTTCATATGAAATTTTGTTATCTTGGTTCTCAAGTGTGATATCCAGATAATTAATCTTGTTGTTTTCTTCTTCTTGTTTTGTATATTTAATATGTTGGCTGATTGAGTTTATTTCGTTAAAGAATTTGTTGAATTGCCGTTTAGTTCCCTCCCAAAATATGATGACGTCATCCACATATCTGTAATATCTGAAATTGTTGTTACTCCAGTTTAAAATGTTTATATTTTCAAATTCTTCCATGTAAATGTTGCTTAGCAGTCCTGATATCGGACTCCCCATTGGGAATCCTTCTACTTGTCTGTACAATTTTTGTTTATATTTGAAGTAGCTATTATCACATGTTATAACAAGTCCTTCAATAATTCTCTCAATGTGTTTTTCTTCAAAATTGTTGAGTTTCAGTTTTCTTTTCAAAATTTGTAAGGTCTCGGTGACTGGTATGGAAGTATACATCCCTACTACGTCCATTGTGTAAAGTCTAATTTTGCCTTTTTTTCTTTCTGCATTCAACTCGTCTATAATTTCAATAATTTGACGCGTATTTCTAATGACGTGTTTGTTATCGTCTATAACCTTTAGTTGATTATAGATCCATCTGGCCAAATTTTGGGTTGGAGAACCGAAGGAATTTATGATGGGTCGCAGAAAATAGAAATAATTTTTACAATGAAACATTCGCGACAGGAATCGAACCTGCAACCTTCTGATCCGTAGTCAGATGCCTTATCCATTAGGCCATAGGGACTACAACTCTCTTTACATGGTTTTTTGACTTATATCTCCTTTCCTTTCCCCCATCAATAAGGAATGTATTCAATCTTTTTTTTTTGAATCTCAACATTGTTTATTTATTTCACATCAGTCAGTTTATTTGTAATTCGAAACTAACAATTAGAACTATAATTGCCGAAACGTTGCAATATTTTAAATATTCTTACTTAACCAAAGCCTATGTGATATTGAAAAATATGTGGGTGTACACGCCAGATGTTGGAGTAAAGAAAACAGAGTCAAGAAAGAGAGAAGCCCTCTTTTTTTGAGGTGGAATACCGAAAAAATCACTATTTGCAACTCAAAAACCATCAATAAATGTAACTCAAACGTCACTGTAAAGTGACAATTATAATTAAAATGAGAGTCAAAAAAGAATGATGCGATACTTCTATTAGATAGAATACTGAAAAATCACTATCTGTAACTCAGAAACCATCAATATTTGGAACACAAAAGCCACTGAAAAGTGCCACTTAGAATAAAAAAAGAGACTCAAAAAAGAAAGAAGCAGTATTTCTATTAGATAGAATACTGAACACTATTGCAACTCAGAAACCACTGAAAAGTATCATTTGGAATAAAAAAAAAAAAAAAGTCAAGAAATAAGAAGCAGTATTTCATTAGATAGAATACTGAAAAATAACTATTTGTAACTCAAAAACCATCACTATTTCTAACTCGAAAACCACTGAAAAGTATCAATAGGAATAACAAAAAAAGATAGTCAAGAAAGAAAGATGCACTATTTCTATTAGGTAGAATACTGCTCAGAAGTTAGACGTCTTAGCCATTAGACCACTAGGCCTACATTCTAATCTCTGTAAAAAATAAAAATATATCATCGATATATGATTTACAAGGTGGTTCTAAAAGCAGTCGTAGATTGAGAGAATATAGACATCAAAAATTAAATTAAAAAAAAAGCTTTTAAAAAATTTTAGTTTTAGTTTCCTTGATGTAATTTGTGTGTGTGTGTGTGTTTTAATAAATAAAAAATTGTTTTCCGTTACATAAGGGAGGCTTCCGGAACGAAGCGACGGGTAGCCGACCAGTTATTTATAATAATGAATTTATTTGAATAGAATACAACTATCTGTTTTTGCAAATGTTTTTTAATCGAGAGATTCGAAGATTTTCTAAATCCGTATTACTTTTAATATATTATAAGACATCTTTCAATATATTAAAATAAAAAATAAATGTTAAAAATTTCCAAAATTCATAATTGCGACATTCTTTGTAAAACACTCAATATTTCAAGAGATTTAGATTATAAAATTTATTTCTATTTTTCGAATTGTATTTTTGGAATCATCTGTGAAGTTGTTACATTCATTACCCATTACCCTCTTCATTTACAGATGAGTTTCTCTGGGACTTACATCAACCCTAAGAAAGATTGTTTCCTTGATCACAATCCTGAGCACAAACGACATTTTGATCCAAGTTTTTTAGAAGGATGAGGTCGGCTCTGAGAACCCTGTCAGGGTAAAAGACACTAGGAGCTTGTGGCAACCCCCTGTAGAAGATGAAACAGGGATGGATTACTGCCTGGCACAGATGGGTAAGGCCCTGACAGAGGCAAGTAGGGCGTACTATGTTCAGGTGGAGACATAGGAGACCTGAAGATAGAGATCCTGTCTTTGGTCTTAATCAAACGTCCTTTCTTCATTCCCTGTTTCAGAGCTTCACCAATGGCATTCATCAGCTCCTGCAGTGTTAGTTCCCCACCAAATCTCTCCTTAGTAAAAGTGTAGATTTTCTTCGGAGTTCCTCCTTTTCCGTCATTCAAGGTCTTACACGCTTGCAATACATACTTATCTGCCCACATTTTGCCCGAGCTGACATACAACCTTATGAAGAAAAGATTTCCGATTAACAAAATTGTAATTTGATTCAAGTAGAGGAGACCGGGGCCAAGTGTACCTAGAGGTAGAGTGGACCGTTGACTTTATTAATTCGTGTAGACGCTAGAATGCGCCAAAAATCGGAAAGAAGGTTGGTGCCATTGTGGTGCTGCTACCATAAAGGCGTCAATGAATTCGGCTTATTGGTGACAGTGAGGTGATCGATTTTTTTGTTTTTGTCCAGGTAAGTAAATGTGTAGTGTTGTTTTTACTTTAATATTGCCGTTCAGCGATGCATTGAATAACATAACCGTAATATGCATATTAAAGGCGGCAATTTAAAGATCATTTTAAGCTATAGTATGAATTGAATACTTAAAGTAGTCGATAGTTACAACTGAAGGAAACGCCAAAAATGCGATGGGGCAGAGTGAACCGAACGAAACGTTCACTGTTTTTACAATAAAATTTTACATTATATTTTTTTTTCTATAACTCAGAAACCACTGATAAGTATCAATAGGAATAAAAAAAAAAGATAGTCAAGAAAGAAAGATGCACTATTTCTATTAGGTAGAATACTGCTCAGAAGTTAGACGTCTTAGCCATTAGACCACTAGGCCTACATTCTAATCTCTGTAAAAAATAAAAATATATCATAGATATATGATTTACAAGGTAGTTCTAAAAGCAGTCGTAGATTGAGAGAATATAAACATCAAAAATTAAATTAAAAAAAAAGCTTTTAAAAAATTTTAGTTTTAGTTTCCTTGATGTAATTTGTGTGTGTGTGTGTTTTAATAAATAAAAAATTGTTTTCCGTTACATAAGGAAGGCTTTAGGAGCGAAGCGACGGGTAGCCGACTAGTACTTATAAAATACTTATAAAAATAAAAATGGACTTGAAATTTTAAAATTCAAAAATTAAATTTTAATGTAATTATTTACTGCAAAAATAAGATTTAAATCATTTGACTCGAAAGCAGAAGACTTCGACACTAATTCAAAATATAGAATTTAAACATCATTTGCAAAATGAAAGAATAGTAGCATTACCATATACAAACAAACCATACTTCTTCCTTAAATCTTCTCTTTTATAATAAATATTATTAAACATCCTGTAAAAAAGGTAATAATCAATAAAATAGTGTATTCAAGGAATATGAACCTAATTAATCTAAGCCAAAGGATATAAACTTTAATATACAAATAAAGAGAAATAGTTCCCTTCAAAAAAATTGTCAGATAAAGGACTTGAAAAGCTGATAAATTTCATAAATAAAGGCTTCAGTGTCAAGCTCCATTGCAAAGTGGCCACTTCTCAGGTGGTGGTGTGTGATAGCAAGGTTATTTAACATAGAGGTGTGACAGGCTGAGGAGACGGTTAATTTTTTTTCATCTCCTTGAAAATTCGTTTTTTCAGTTAATAAATGTAGTTTGACATTTATTTTCTGGTGTTAGGATGTTTAATAGTAGCATTACCAATTCAAAATTGTTTAAAATTAAAAAAAAAAAATTCAATAAATCTGAAAAGAATAAACTTTTGTTTAGCTGATTCCAATTTCGAATATCTAAAAACTGAGGTAAAATCGAACTGTTTTCTGTTTATTACAAATATTATGAATTTATCAACTTACGATATGTATTCTTGCAGATTTATTGATCCCGTAGTAATCCAAATTTCATTATTGGCTTTAAATACATCCCTGGCTTGAAAATTTAGGTAGGTCTACATTTTGGGCCAACATTCAAACTTTCTTCTAACCGATTTTAATAGAAGCATTCTGATTCAGAAGACTGCTATTTTGTTTATGTTATATGTTTTAGAAATGGAACGAAAACACATTGTATTATTCCTAAGATTGATAGTATCGAATAGCTGTGGTGATAAAAACGCGAGTTTTTCTTGTTTACATTGTTTTAATGCTCCTTGTTTATTGTAGTCAGAAATACATATTATGATGGCAAATACATATGTTGATGACAATGCTCAAGTAATATATCATATTACTATTGTCATAATATCAATAAGCGCATGAAGTTTATTTATTACCAACTCTTCTTCATTTCCTTAACAATCAGGGAAAATACCAACAACCCAATAGTTGAAATACAGTAAACTTCCGATAATCATAAACTTTCTGTTTACGATAATTCGGAAATTCCACGGTAGCGGATTATAAGATAAACTAAAAAGCATTAAAAAACGAAAAAGTAATTTAAAAACGTTAGTTTAAAAAAATTTATATTAGTCAATAATTGCTGTGATATTTATTATCGTAAACGTTACACAGATGTCGTTACATTTTATCTGATATGAAAAAAAAATTCAATGTAGAATTAAACAAAAAACTATTTAAACAAATTACATCAATATAGTAATAGTAATTTATTAAATTGAATGCTGTAATTTAAATCAAACTACAGAAAGGCAAAATAAAAATTCACATAAAATCAATCAGTCTATTTTAGTAAACGTTAAACGATCTCATCAGCAATAGATGCAATAGCATTAGAACATGATGGAACTGAATTTTCAGCCACGAACGACACAGAAGTGGAAAACGATGAAGTTGTCTGAATTTTTCTGGAAGCCATTTTAAATAACTGTCGAACATCTATCTGCTTTTTTGACTCGACCTTCTTCTTAAAACTTCGTTCTTTAAAATGTGTAGTTGAGTGATTTCTGCATTGTTAATGTGGGTGTTTCTTTCTGTAAATGTGATAAATGTGGTGAATGCATCAGTGGCCTCTTGTTAAGTGCGTGGGTTAGTGTTTCTTTCTTCTCCATCTTTATCAGTGTCGATTTATTTTTGGGATCGAAGGATTTAGTTTAATCCGTTGAGACTTCCACAACGGGTTTGTATTTTTTTGCATCACCGCATTCCATTGAATCTTCTTCAGGTAGTCCGGAAATAGGGTTTATTTGATGTTTATTTTCCACATTTCCATACACTATGCCGGACTATCAGGCGTACCGAACCATTGAATGAGGGACTAGCCATTGGATACTGTACCGACTTTAGAATACCTGCATTCAAAAATAGAATGAATCAAAAAGAAAAAAAAGGAAAAGGAAATAAAAAACACACACACAAAAAAGACTTTAGAACCGTTTGGAGGTTTCCGAAAATTGAAAAGAAAGAAAAACTAACAGTTCAAACAGGAAGAAGAAAAAGTAAGAAGTAAGAAGATGTATGAAAGGCACTCATCAGCCTAATCCGCATACCCCTGGAAGACGAAACAGCCGTCCCCAATTCTCCCCGATAATTGATTCAGAATGGCATTTTGTTTGTTCTGGGGCTGTCTTTTGTTTTCGTTTTTATTTGCTTTGTAGTTTATTGTACAGAACGTTAAATTTATTATCCTGGATATTTTCCTTCTTTTCGAGCCTTTAGTTCGCTTATTGAAAGCCTTTTACACCTACGAGTTGTGGGTAAAGGTTTTTGGTGGTGTTTTAAGCACACCAATTTATTTTCTTGTTTCTTCTGTTGTCGGGGGCCAAAGCCAGGAGTGACGGTGGCCTTGACTTATGTTTTTGCCGTTCTGGGTCCTTTATCGGGATAAGCGGATTGGGTTGATGAGTCCCAGGAAGGACGAAACGGCCGTACCCAATTCCCCACCGATAATTGATTGAGATTGGCATTTTCTTTATTCCGGTGCTGTCTTTTGTTTTCGTTTTTATTGCTTTGTAGACTGATAATTCTCTTTATTAATAACCAAATTAGAAATTATTAATGTGTAACAACCATCGGATTTAAGGAACAATTTTTATATCTGATGAGATTTTTAATTTTTATAAATTCCATTAATAGAGGATATCGGTAATTTTAGTCCAGTTTTTAAAGCATATAATAGTGTTAGACACAAGGGATCCCTTATTCCTGCGTTGTCTACCTTTGTTTAAGGACACAAGATGGCGCTTTAGTCATTAACCTTAAGACAGGAGAAGGGCATCAAAAATAAAAATAAAAAACTTCATTCTTTATAAAGTTGTTAGCACACAGCCAACATTTTCGAGTGAAATTACATTTCGGCTATTTCGTGTCGAGGACTGGTTCTGAGAGGCTGCTACTACATCAAGGTAAGATAAAATATGGATTTGTTTAATGTTCAGCAAAAATTAACTATATAAAACTTTCTTCATTCTTGAAGATTCTTCTATTTAGATAAGATAAAGTTATTTTTAAAATTCGGAAATTGTAGACAAACAAGTGTATCATGTGATCCATGTGCTCAGTAGCGCTTTAACGCCACTAATAAATTTTTTATTTTTTGTAAGCTTACTTCTTTAAAAAAGCTTTTTGAGTTTACTGAAAAATATTGTTTTTTTTGTTGTATTTTGTCTTATTGTCTCATTTCATTTAAAAGGAGAGGATATTCAAATTAATTTTTACATTTCCTCTTTTGGTTTAGCTACAGATTAGGAACACAGCGTTAATTTCAAGTGATTTTTTTTATTATTTTTTACAGAAAGTCAAATTTAGTTGCTTTTTACTATAATTTTGTACAAACAATGTTTACAGTGATGGAATAATTCTTAATTTTAAATAAGTTAAGTTACTAGAAAGTAGGTGGTGTTAATTGGAACAGGTGTTCCTAATAACGCCAGTTTCCAAAGTTTTCTTATTTGAGTTCACATATTTCTCCAGTAAAAATTATCATATGTTTCATTATGGTATGCTTCAAATAGAAGATTAAACTTTCTTGGTCATAATTTTTGTATTTCGATACACCTTATTTCCAGACTTCCAATTATTTAAATGTTAAAGTGGCGTCTTTTGGGCAGCGTTCTTTATATTTCGATTCAATGTAAAGTTGGAGCTTCATGAGCTGTTACACCAACAGTCCTCTTGTTAGTAAATTAGAATGTCAGGCAAGGAAAATTCTAGTGATGGAGATCTTAAATTTTTCTTTTGGAAGGAGTTTTCTAAGTAGGCTGCTATTGAGCAGACAAAATTATTGTCTTTTTCGAAATTTTAAGACTTAATGAAGAAAAGAAATGTATTCAATAAATAAATGGAAATAAACTGATATAAATAATAAACAGTCCTGTGCCAGACCAGGATGGTCTCCAATCACCATTCAAAATCAAATTTCGAAGTTGCTCTTTGGCATTACAAAGATCTTGGTTCTGATTTCAATTGGAAAAACAAGTAGCATTTGTCTCTTCCTATGTTTCTTCTCTTTTCTACTCCTTTGTAATTCCTGATTGATTGATTTTGTTTCACACACCAGTTCAGTGGTCCCTCTATTTGTTCTTCAAATTTCATCTTCTAGGTCGTCGGAAATTAATGAAATGTGAACAGACAATCTATTATTATAGGACAAATAATGCTCTTCCACTAAGAAATCACTTTGACAGAGATTTCTTTGATAGCGTACGGAAAATGGAATGGACAGTCATTTCAAGCCTGAATACAGCAGATGTTTGAGATACTTTAACAGCCATATTTACAGATCGTTAATCCCTTCTCTGAGCTGTCCTTGAGCAGTGGGTGTGACCACATTCTGGAATATTTAGTATCATTAAGAACTAGGGAATCAGAATGCTTCAGTGTAAAAACTGTATGGATTTGAGAAGGCTTCAGGACCTTGTCAGTCATTTGATGAGATACAATCTGCTGTCTCTGACCTCCTTGTCATAATTGGATAAATGTGGTTATGGAATACCTAGTTATAGAATCCACTCGACCGTTGGTCGTGGTTGTTCCGTTGGTCATGGAATGCCCTGGAGCTTTTACCTCCGCTACACCAAGAGCAACATAAGACTGTAGTGGGATACTTGAACTTATTGATGAATAAGTTAATCATTGAAATATAGAATAATTATATTATAATTACATTACAATTTTAATGATGTAATGATTGTATTACATTATAATTTCAATAAATATACTTTTTTAAATTCACGCCGAGTACGTTTCGAACTTTCATATATCTTCCCTTTGATGAAATGATTAGTTAATGTATAATTTTATTTCATACTTTCACTGATATTCTAGTAGCCCACACTACAGTAGTAACATTAGATACAATTTCCCATTATTCTGTTCTATTGTCTTTTATGTTTTGTTCTAAATGCTCTAAGGAGTTTAATTTGGATATCAAGAGTTCCACATTTACAAGACAAAGAGATAATGTAAATGGGAGATTGCTTTGGAGGAGGGATAATTTAAATGTGATCCCTTGTGACCTAGGAGGATTATGTGCCTTAAAAACTAAAATTACCGATGTCCTCTATTAATGAAACCTAACGACAGTCATCAGTCAATCATATTTAAAAAAAATTCCTACTGAAATATAGCGAGTAGAAAACATATTCAAACTTCAAAGCATACTCACACTGAACAATATGTATTATTTTGAGGAAGTTTATTTCAAAGCAGTGCTTTTTCCTGGCAGTTTTTCATTCGTGATAGTGAAAATAAGTTCTTTGGTATGGTTAAATTTAACAACGTACAACAGAATCTTTTTGGGTTCTTTTCAGTTTGATTCTTCATATGTTTGTGATTTCGACTGGTCTGCCAGTTCAGAGGTACACTTATCTATTCTGTGAAGAGAGGTGATGTAGCTACAAAGATCAGCGTATAAATAAACCCATGTCAACAACAATCTTCTGTTGCAGTCTTTTGAAAAACATACTTTTGTGCTGCCGTTACTTTCCACTTTGTTTTTATCTTATTAAAAGGTAAGTTTTAAAAATAATTTTTTAAAAAAACACATCAGTGGAATATTTAAATTAAAATGTTTCATAGGTTGTAATTAGTGCAATTCAAACATACTTTTGTGCTACCATCTGTCTCCTCAGCTAAAGTTACTTTCCACTTTGTTTTTATCTTATTAAAAGTTAAGTTTTAAAAATAGTTTAAAGAAAAACATATCAGTGGAATATTTAAAATAAAATATTTCATAGGTTGTGATTAGTGCAATTTTTGGTAATAAAATCTCTCTCTATAAATTTTTTATTTGTTTGGATTTATTCGATTGAATGGAATCATGAAATAATTGAATAAGTAAGTTATTTTCAATTCGGAACAAACCAAAGAAAACAAATTACAGTAATTCTACATTAGTTCCCTTCAATTGAAATTGGATGTTTAAAGTATTTTTCTTACTACTTTCACATTTTTAGAAAAAAAAGAATTGCCACATGTTTCATGACATTCTTAATACATTCTTTAAATTAACAAATGTGAATCCGTTCAAAGATAAGAACAGAGATTTTTCATATCTGCATGGTACCTCAGGATATTTCAAGTTTGATGTAACGTTTGTAAGTCTGTTATCAATACATCGAAGAAAGAAAAAGGTTTAGAACAAATAAAGATTTAAAAGGAAACTTGAAGTCGAGATAAGTAGGTCTATCCATCAAAGTAACAAAAAACTATTCGCTCTTTAATCCAAGGTTTACTTTTCTATTAGGAAGATTCCTGTGAATTTTAATGAACAACAAACCAGTAAGTAAGGAGCTACAGGACAAAAACCTACAAAATATTCAATTCCAATACCACGATATCTGTAAAACTCGCTTCCCTTTCATTTATTCTTTTCTTCTTAGTTCCTGTTTGAATTGTTAGTTTTTCTTTGTTTTCACTTTTCCAAAATCTCCAAACCGTTCCAAAGTCTTTTTTTTAGTGTGTGTGTGTTTTTCTTTATTTCTTTTTCCTTTTTTTTCTTTTTGATTTATTGTATTTTTGATTGCAGGTATTCTAAACTCGGTACAGTATCCAATGGCTAGTCCCTCATTCAATGGTTCGGTACGCCTAATAGTCCGGCATAGTGTATGGAGATGTGAATAAACATTAAATAAACCCTATTTCCGGACTACCTGAATAAGATACAGTGAAGTGCGTTGATGCAAAAAAATACAAACCCGTTGTGGAAGTCTCAAGGGATTAAACTAAATCCTTCGATCCCAAAAATAAATCGACTCTGATAAAGATGAAGAAGAAAGAAACACTAACCCACGCACTTAACAAGAGGCCACTGATGCATTCACCACATTTATCACATTTACAGAAAGAAACTCCCACTTTAACAATGCAGAAATCATCCAACTATATATTTTAAAGAACGAAGTTTTAAGAAGAAGGTCGAGTCAAAAAAGCAGACAGATGTTCGACAGTTATTTAAAAAGACTTCCAGAAAAATTCAGTCAGCTTCTTCTTTTTCCACTTCTGTGTCGTTCGTGGCTGAAGATTCAGTTTCGTCATGTTCTAATGCTATTGCATTTATTGCTGATGAGATCGTTTAACGTTTACTAAAATAGACTGATTGATTTTATATGAATTTTTATTTTGCCTTTCTTTAGTTTGGTTTAAATTACAGCATTCAACTTAATAAATTACCATTACTGTATTGATGTAATTTGTTTAATTATTTTTTGTTTAATTCTACCTCGAATGTTTTTGTTTTTTTCATATCACATAAAATGTAACGACGTCGGTGTAACATTCACGATAATAAATATCACAGCAGTTATTTACTAAGTTAAAGTTTTTTAAACTTATGTTTTTAAATTACTTTTTCGTTTTTTAATGCTTTTCAGTTTGTTATCTGATAATCCGCCACCGTGGAATTTCCGAAATTGCTGGATTATCGGAAGTTTACTGTACTTCAACTATTGGGTTGTTGGTGATTTTGTTGGTATTTTCCCTGATTGTTAAGGAAATCAGGAAGAGTTGGTAATAAATAAACTTCATGCACTTATTGATATTATGAGAATAATAATATGACGTATTACTTGGGCATTGAAATCAACACTGTGTTGATGTATTGCCATCATATGCTAACAATTCTCTCGAGTTTACGTATTTCTGACTACAATAAACAAAGCGCATTCAAACAATGTTAATGAGGAAAAAAATCACGTTTTTCTCACCACAGCTATTCGATACTATCATTCTTAAGAATAATACAATGTGGTTTCGTTCCATTTCTAACACGTATATAAGGACACCATCTTTTTTCTTTTGCATAGCAACCACGCGAATCAGATTGCGTCTTTCAAAATCTGCAAATGTTGAAGCTTGGCACAAAATGAAGGCCTAACTAAATTTCTAAACCAGGGATTTAAAGCAAATAACAAAATTGGATTTCAGGACCAAAAAATTTGCAAGAATAAAAATCGTAAGTTGATGAATTCATAATATTTGTAGTAAAAAGAAAACAGTTCGTTTTGACTCAGTTTTTAGACATTCGAAATTAGAATCAGCGAAACAAAGTTTATTTTATTCAGATTTATTCAATTCTTTATTTTTTTAAATTTAAAGAAGTTTGAATTGGTAATGCTATTCCTATTCTTTCTTTTTCTAAATGGCGTTTATATTCAATATTTTGAATTAGTATCGAAGTGTTTTTATTCCGAATCAAATGATTTAAGTCTTATTTTTACAGTAAATAATACAGTTTAAAATTTAAATCTTCTTCAGATGTTAGACACTTTTTCATTCACTGCGAATTACATTTCTGTTTAAAAAGGAATTCATTTCAATTTATTTTGCAAAAAAAAACATAGAATATCCAAAGAAAATACTTTTTACCTTCATATTACAGCTTATTTTTCATTGATTTTTGAGATTTTCTGGTTATTTATATTTTTGTAATTGTAATTTTTTAAAATAAAAAGTTCATAAGATGAAGGTTCCTCGTTGATGAATTTTTAAGAATATTTTGTAATTTTGTAAAAATAGATTATTTATATTTCGAGAATATTTGAAATAATTAAATTGTGATTTTATGTACGCAATTTTGATAGTTGCTATTTACTTAGTGAAAGCTTTATAGACAGAATAAGAAATATATTAGTCTTCTGAAATTAACTAAAAAAAATATTCTAAAAAGTGCAAACAGATAGGCTTTGACCTACTACTGAATGTAGAATTCTAGTTTCATTAAAATCAATCACAAGACCATCTTAATACTCGCCTGATTTAAGTTTATAGAAACAAATCAAAATTTCAATGGATTATAATGAAGTTGAAGTAAAATTTCTAAATAGCAGTTAAATATTATTTTATCAGAGTTGCCGCAAAAGTAGCATTACTTCATAGAATTTTGGTTTATCATGTTAATTATATTATTTTAACTACAAAGAGCAAATGATGTTCCTGGTTTCTTTAATGTACGCAACTATTATAATAAGTTATGTTGAGTTGTGAGTAATTATTTTGCGACTGCAAGAACAGAAGGGAAACCACTTTGTTCTTTTTTTTTCTTGTTGAGTCAATATTAAAGAAGCTTTGATTTTGTGTTGTAAGAAAGTTGTTTAAAATATTGGATATACACTCTTCTGTAGTAATACTTGGCCAAGTTCCAATATTGGAATCCTTTAAAAGCAGCTATTATTAAAACATAAATAATGCAATTCAGAGAAGTATATAGAGGACGATTTAAAATGAATGAGACGTTATTAGTTCGAGAGAGCATTCTTTCAGATCATTCCAAGTCAAAATCCATCTTACTGTGCATTTGTATGGTTAATGTCAGTTCAAAAGAACTAATTAGAAGCACAATCAAATGTCTTATAGTAAATATTGTTTCTCCATTGGATCTGAAACGGGATTTATAGATAGATTCCCTGAATGATATCCTTCCAAATGAATAATTCCGATGTTCTACAAATAGTTCTCCAATTGCTACGAGGGTGGTTTGATAAGTTCTCGGAACGGAATAGAAAAAATGTACGTACATCACTAAAACTTTTATTTTTCAATGTAATCTCCTTGTAGATTAATGCACTTTGTCCAGCGTTGTTCCAATGCTTTCATCCCATCTCGAAAATGAGGTTCCTCAAGGCCTGCAAAATAACCGTCAACTTCAGCTGTCAGTTCTTCTTTTGAAGAGAATCTCCGTCCACCAAGGAAAATTTTCAGCTTTGGGAAGAGATGGAAATCTGACGCAGCCATATCAGGCGAATACGGCGGGTGTGGCAACAATTCATACCTCAGTGCGTGAAATTTTGGCACATGTGTGCTGGCGTGCATTGTCTTGATGGAAGATCACTTTCTTCTTTGCTAAACCTGGCCTTTTTTCGCGTTTCTTTTGTTGTAATTGGTCCAGGAGGTTAGCATAGTATTCTCCATTAATTGTTTTCCCGCTGGGAAGATGAATCTACAAACAGAATCCCCTTCATATCCAGTACCACTAATGCCATGACCTTTCCAACCGAATGAATTGTCTTTGCTTTGTATGGTGGCGGAGAATTAGCATGTTTATACTGCTTTGACTGTTGTTTTGTCTCTGAGATATAGTAGTGGACCCAAGTTTCATCTGTGGTCACAAACCGGCGTAAAAAATCTTGTTCGTTTCTCCAATTTTGTTTCATATGTAATTCTTCAGTTAAAATGTGATATACCCTTTGAGATGACATCTGGCAAGCTTGAGCAATCTCTCGCACTTTCAATCGGCGATTCTCAATTACCATTTTGTGCAGTTTTGCAATGATTTCTCGGGTAGTGACACATCTTGGCCGACCACTGCGTGAATCATCATCTAAGCTCTCCCGAATGAATTTAAATTCGTTTGTCCACTTTCCAACAGTTGAATATAAAGGAGAAGAGTCCCCCAGTGTATTCTGGAAATCGGCATGAATGTCCTCTCCTTTCATACCCTTCTTTACGAAGTACTTAATCACTGCTCGAATCTCGACTTTTTCCATTTTCGCAAATCACTACGCGGGAACAACATTTGAGCCACGTCACCGCCGCAGATGTCCTCCAAGAGCACTAACTTGAAACGTGTTTACAGGCAACAGTCGAAGAATATCACGTGAAAAACTCGTGGCGCTAGCGCTGCCCTCTGGTGGTGATTCCGAGAACTTATCAAACCACCCTCGTATATTGGAAGTGTGGCCTTGTTCTGATACTAGACACTTAAGTCATTCCGTGTTTTACCATATCTTGTGTATTTAATTACATCAATTTATTTGAAATTATTTAATTAATTTATATAAGATCTTTTGTAGCTTTCTTACTGGAATGTGTTTGTTTATTTTAAAGATCATTTCCTTCAGGATTTAAATATAGTCGATAGGAATTGATTATTTGGTATCT
>JAFIDM010043852.1:0-14936 GCA_023159025.1 Thereuonema tuberculata
TGGTATTGAAATCTTTTTTTGTGTGATTTCGTTGAAACTTTTGAACCGAGACACAAAAGAATGGAAGTGTCCTCAATTTCATAATCGTTTCAAATTGCCAAAACAGTAGCAATAAGTGTCAGTTTAACCAGGCCTTACGAAACAAAATAAAAGGAAAAACAAACCAGTTCACAGATTTTTAGTTAAACACAAAACCAAGCGATCCCTTATACTATGCAATCTTATCAAACGCTTGCGTTGTTAAAGGTGATATTTCTATTGATTGGCGTGCAAAACTCATTTATTCAACTCGTTGTAATTCTCTAGTACAATTTCCATCACGGCCTCCTCGGTAAACCATTAGCGTACAAGTGGACTTGCAGAAGCGGTGTTGCTATCCAGGCATTCCCAGTAATCAGGAACCGGAAGTGGCCGTATTAAGCAGAGGGTATCGTTTTCGTCCTCCGCAGAACCGATTCAGTATAGATATATCCTAATTTTGTCCAACTTATCAATATTTTCCTGACCTGGTCATTGACCACCTAAAACCGGAAGTGGTCTGGACCGGAATTCGGATTTTTTTTCCTCAATTTCTTCGTCAGGCCATGGAAGTCCAACGAGACAGGACTCATTGGCCTCTGGCCTCTAGTTTGGGCTGTGGAAGGTGTTAAACACACAAACGCACACGGAATCTTAATAATCCGTACGAGGTCGTTAAAAATGTAGGAAGCATCTGAGACGGTGACAGTCTTACAGAACTATAGTAGGGCTATGTTTGCTGTTAACTCGAATTCAATTCCACAGGTAAACTCTTACAAACTATTAGGAAACAGGACAGAAAAAATTAGTGCTAGTGTCTGTCCATGTCTAAGCAACAAAATCCGGCAGCTCATTAACTTTGCTGGAATAGCATACAGCTTACTTTTTTTGAGCTAAAATTCTTCAAAGGTTTGGGGTTTTTTGTTGTTGTTAGATTAAACAGAAAAAAAAAGTGATTTACTGTAAAATCTTCTGCATTGTTGTTTTGTTAATATCTCTTCTTCCATTTGATATCTAAAAGAACTTTGTTTTGTTGCCAGTGCAGGTTACGGACTTTTTTCTTCTTTCCTGGGAGGTTTTTCCTTTGGTCTTTGAAACTGTTGTTGGCTTTGAGCGCAATTGACATCATATCACAAAAGACAAGCAGCAGCTCACAAAACAATGAGATTTTGTAATGAATATCTGGTTTCATTGGCATGATCATACTAATACTGCATCAGGTAAAATGCAAATGTATGAAAACTTACCGGAATTTGTTGTATGTGAATATTCTAGCTTTTAGAAGAAAGTGAACATTCGACCATCGAATAAGACGAAGCATTTGCTAACATTGTCAACAGTACGGAAAAATGATTTCAAGATAATAAGTTAGAGTTTCAAAGATGGATTAACATCGCTTCCTCACAGAATACTCTTAACTAAAAATCTTTCGAGAATATTAGTTCAGGAACTACATTACATTGGAAAGCGGCATATAGCTGTCTATGAACTGATAATTCCTATCAATAAAAGAGAAGATATCATCTTAACAGTTTCCGTATAGTTCTGCATTGACTAAAACAGTTTACAAGTTTATTTTGAGATATAGGCCTAGTACACAGACTGGTATTCAAAGCATATTGTCCAAATTTTTAAACAGTAATAAAACTTTGCTATTTCTTTCTTCTTGGAAAAATATTATAAATATTTTTAAATATTGTAAAATATAATATATTTTTTATAACACTATACTGTAGAAACGATTGTATTTCATTGTATCTCTTTAATAAACGAGGATTGAGAACACTACGCAAAACATTTAAATCTTGGTGTAGAACAGAATGTATCTATTGAACAGAACTTATTATTAGGTAGAATACTACTAAAACATTTAGTATCTATTTAAATAGTTATTATTACATTTTTATAAGGCATTTATTTACGTCATAATGTTTTAATATAAATAAATGAAAGTGATATTGAATTTCAAGAAATATCCAATTCAAATTAAGAAATATTTAATGTATAAAAAACCTTAAAGGAATGTTTTATTACACGTAATTCAACAGTTAATTGAATTTTGACATTTTGAATCAGAGAGTCGATTTAACAAAAAAATAATGCGACATAACGTTTTCAATGTTATTTATATTAGTATGAATCTATGAATAAACACGTTCCAACTCAGTACAAAAAAAGATAATATTGATTAAGAGTTATTAATAAAAGTTATTTTCTAGGTCCTTAATAGCGAACACGCGCTGTTCTTGTTTGAACTCAGGGTTTGGATGAATTATGTTTCCTTAATCAATAATTCAGATTTATTGGTGACAAAGAGATGCGTTTTTCCAATAATTGGAATTATTTATGAAGGAAGGAAATTAACGTAGGGAAGTTGTTGTTGTTGTAGTACATTTTTTTTTTAATTAAGAGGCATCATAAAGAAACGCAATTACTGAGAAATTGCCGCCATTTTTCATAAGCAATTCTTGATTCAGTTTATTTCATAAATATTTTGTTTCATAAAAACATTTCTTTATTTTTACAAATACTTAAAAGAATGAAGGAATTTTCAATTTAGCTCAATTACAAAGCCTAAGGGTTAAGGAATAAAAAAAGAAACAGACAGCAGTTTTAACATAGCATACTCGGAGATGTATTCAATGAAATTCTGCAATGTATTCTTATTTTTCAGCAAATTATTAAATGCTAATATACACGAAATGACTGTTCCAAGTCTGTTCCAGTGAAAATGATGATTTGAAAAGTTTTTATTATCGAGTGTAATTCGCCGAAATGCTTACAAGCGTACCTCGGAGATTCGGTTCCACAATAAAAGCGAATATCGCAATAAAACGAGTCATACGAATTGCTTGGCTTCCCAGTGCACATAAAAGTTAGGTTTACATTATCCTATAGCCTATTAAGTGTACAACGGCATTATGTCTTAAAAACAATGTACTTGCCTTAATTAAGAAATACTTTATTGCTAAAAAATGCTAACCGCAAACTTTGCTGTCATCAAAGAACACCATAACAGATGTAATATTAATGAAAAAATGTTGAAATATTGTGAGAATTACCAACAGAAACACGAAGTGAGCACATGCTGTTGAAAAAATGGCGCCGAGAGACTTAGGCCTAGTCATCGCAAGGCTGCCACAAACCTTGAAGTTGTAAAAAGAGCAATATCTGCGAAGCGCCATAAAGCAAGGTATGCCTGTGTATGTAATAATTCATTTGGCAACCTTTTAAGACATGTAGACATACTCTACGCTTCTAGGAGTCATATTCCGATATGGCCCTTACTGCGATATTCATATCTACTAACAATGGAATTAAAATGAACACTTTAAAAAAAATCCAAACACTTTCAGTGTCTGAAAGAAGAGTAAAAAATATTTCTGGTACTTTTCAATATGTTTCGTATATTATTGCTTATATTCTAGAGGCATTTCCTGATTTCTGTCTGGATTTAGGGTTCATCCCCTTACAGCTTAATGGATTTGACCATCTCATTGGAGGAAAACGATCTATCCTTACGTGACATTGGACTCTTCCAATCACATGACCTCAGCCACTACTTTAACATCTGACTTCTTTTATTACTGTCATTTTATTTTTTTATTTGGTAATCACCTGCTTGAGAAAGAATCGAAAGCTAGCATCGTTTTAATAATATTGTAAATATGTTTTTTATCCTGTGTGTTGGCCTGTGTAACTTTATATTCACTATGGATTCTAACATTCCCGATCAACGCCGGATGCTTAGGCTAGTAGATGAATTGATATATCTACTTTAAAATAAAAATCATAGATAGGTTCCTTGCCTTATCTTTCTCGTGTTGGTAAGTCACTTCCAGGAAGTAAGTCTTAACTGCTAAACATTCATATTGTTCGAAATAGGTTAGAAATAAATTTTCCAAACATAAAAATGAAAATATTTTACCGTTTGAATAATTTGTCCTTGAATTTATTCAAAACTGAAAGAGAAGCAACGGAGACATGATATACAGTATATATATTTATAAAAAAATTGTGTATATTTTTCTGGATTGTAAAGTAAATTAGTTGTGTAAAATTTTTGATGGCGATTTGCCAAGGACAACGCCAATGTTAATCAGTCGTTGGAAAAACCTTCCAAAGAATATATTCTTGAGACCCAAGTTACTTCAAGTAATGAAACTTAAAGGACAAAATTAGTGCAGAACTTATCTTCTTTTATAAAGACCTAATGAGAAAAGACTAGGATTTCACAGAGAGTTAAGCTAATTGGAAATTATGCAAAGAGAAAGAACTGGTTCTAGAGTGTTTCTCCAGTGCAAAAATAGAATATTTTAACTTTACTCTGTCTGAAAGTAGTAGCAATAATAATAATAATAAATATATATATATAAATCTCATGATATCAGTAAATTTCACAACAATATCACAATTATTACAAAATGAATGTTAATTACATATGTTAATTACGTCATTAACTGTATAATTTTTAAGAAAAATTTCGTAAAGAAAGAAACACTGAATTAAAAGAAACAGTACAACACAGAGAGAAATATTAAAAATATATCATCACAGCTCTAGGTTACCACTATTACCTGATCTTTGTCTTCTGAAATGTCCCTTTGATTAATATCCATATAGAATATAAAAATACTATAAAACGTTAATATAATTATGCTAGAAGTTTGGTTAATCACTATACATATTTATAAAATTTTCCAAATCATTAAACTACGAGATTATCAAAAAAATTCAAGTGGAATTTAATTTTATTGTTCATTATTAATTATTAATAAAGTTAATATATTATTATCATGCCGGGAGATTAGGGATATTTTTCTTGTTCAAACATGCAAAAAAAATATAAAAAGAAAGAAAAAGAAATGTGGTTTAAGATAATTATTAAATCAAAAATAGTGAGAAAGCTTATATATTATTATATGATTTTTATTCTAGTTTTTGTATTTTTATTTTACTAATTTACCATTTTTAATTTCGTTTTTGTTTTTTCGCTTTTTTAAATTAATCGATTGTTTTGGAATCGTAACTCCCCCTCTGCATTGCTTACGCCAACTACTAAATGCTGTTGTTTTTTGCAGGTTTTAAAAACATCCTTTTGTCGTTAGGATTAATTACGAAACAGGGCAAAAGATGGCGCTACCGTACCTGCTCCCTGCGTCGTTTTTCCAGGAAGGCCACTTAATTTGTTTTGTTTGTTTTTTTGTTTTTTTTTCGCTATTTTTTTTTCTGAAATACAGATTAAGACAACAATTTCTTTTATTTATTTTTAACAAATTATTAGTTACTTAATTATTTTAAAGTTTAAAAATAAATTCAAACATGGTAAAAAAAATCCTTAAATCCTTTACTATTACAAAGAAGTTTCCGCTAATGTCGTTGTTAACAGTGATGTAAAGAACTCCGAGTTGTAGATTGATTTTACCATTTAGTTAATACTGGCAACTAATAAATGAAAGTTAACTTCGTTCAAGACTTGAAACTTCTCAAGTAGGCTAAAATAAAAAAATAAAATATAAAGTATAAATCTCAGATTTCAGTTTTGAATAATTTCAGGAGGGACTAGCCATAATGATTACCGGGAGAAGCCGAATGGGTTGGTGTTATTTGAGACTGTTCGGCCGATCGAACTATATAGGAATTTCTTTTGGCGCAAGAGATAATGGACATGACTCTGCTAAAAGTCCCGAGTCCACTTCCGCCTGCACGCGGAGATGTTTACATCTCCAAGATACATCTTTGATAAGAGCTTCAATGAGTGATAAGATTAATAAATGGCCATAGTCAAATCGTGTCAGTTATAATGTATTTTAAACAGGGATGTAGTATTCTTTGGAGATAATGTTTGGAAAAGAAATTGTCACGTGCTCTTAAAACTTGGAACTAATAAGACAGTACAAGATAGAATAGTATAAAATTACAAGTAAACATTGTCATATAAGATAAATGACCACAATAAGTTTGCTGATATAAAAATAACTTGCACACAGGTCAGCCGGAGATATGGTTGGGGTAAAAAAAAAAAGATGTATACAATGACGCTCCAAGATCTACGTAACAAGAATTTCGATTAATCATGAGATACACAATACTTCTAAAATGTCTTCTTTAATAACAACAATTACATTTAATAGAAAACTTCTTCAGGTTGAATAACTGAGAACAAGAAATCTCTTTCTTCTTCTTCAATTGAATTCGTTATGATACAGGGTGCGGCATTGCAACTTCCTTTTTCTAAAAATGAATAACGCAAACAGTATAGGAGATATAATTAATGATATGCCAGAGAAGAATGGAAAGGAGCATGCTTGGCATTAAGTTGAAAGATCGAATGAAGAACACGGAAATTAGGCGTAAAACACAAATAAAGGATGTTGGTAAAGAAGTTTTGAAGGAAAAGTGGACTTGGGCAGGACATGTGGCCAGAATGTCAACACAGAAATGGACTAAGCTGATTGAAGAGTGGTATCCTCAAGATGGTAAAAGAAGTCGTGGTCGCCCAGCTACAAGATGGCAGGATTCTATCAAGAAGGCACAGGGTCTACTTTGGACTCATGCTGCCCAAGATAGACAACGATGGAAGAAACTAGGAGAGGCCCTTGCTCCGGATGGGCTTATGATGATGATGATGATGATGATAGGAGATATCAGTTTAATTCTTTTTCCATGTCACAGAGAGACGTTTAAAGTTTTTATTTATCATGTTTTAAAAATGATATCACGTAGGTGGCCTCCATTCTGGTCAATGCATTGAGATAGTCGAGTTTTGAAGCTTCTCTTCACTCGTTCCAGCATATCGACGGGTACGTTGTCGATAGCAGCTTGAATATTGTTCTTCAGTTGAGCCAAGGTCCTTGGACGGTCGGTGTAAACTAGGGATTCCAGATAGCCCCATTAAAAAAAAAAAAAAAAAATCACACGGGGATAAATCCATTGAAGATCGCTTCGCAAGGAGATGAGGCATCCAGGGAAGTGTTCTCGCAAAGATTCATCAACGTTCGCGTCGTGTGGGCTGTGGCGCCATCCTGCTGAAACCAGACATCCCCACATCCATTTCTTCAAGTTTTCGTAACAAAAAAATCCTCAATCACGTGGACTTTTTGCACGCAAAAATGACTGCCTAACCTTCTCGATGTTTTCGGGTGTCCTGACGGTTCTTCAACCTCCAGGTTGTTTTTTTTCTGCACATCACCTGTTTTCCTAAATTTGTCCACCTATAAAAGAATTGATTTCCGATCAGAAACACGACCCGCGGGCGCGATATTAAAGTGATTCCTGAATGCACGTCGCGTGACGATGATTGAACGGCCGCTTGAAAAGTACGCCTCTACGTCGAACGCGCGCTCCTCCTTCGTCCACTGCATGATCGTTACTAAACCTACATGACAGTAAACGGTAAGTCCCGCTCTTTCGAATGAGCGCCACACCACCATTGTCGGAATAACGGTCGCTTCAGTGCGCGCGTTTCAAATAAGGAAGTTGCTCTGCCTCACCCTGTACATTCTTCAGTTGAGGAAGATGAAAGAGATTTCTTGTCCTCAGTTATTCAACTTGAAGAATTTTCTGCTAAAGAAAATGAAATATCGTTGTTGTTATTAAAGAAGACATTTTAGAAGTACTGTGTATCCCATGATTAAACGAAGATTATATAGATTTAGGAACTAAGAATTTCGACTGATTAAGACGACGTATAATGCATCTAATTCAATAGATAATGATCCAGGACGAGATTTCGTAACTTCAAAGTAGCATTTTAGAGCCAGTAAAGTCAGAAATCTCATATAATAACATACGTGTAAATTGTTAAAAAATTGTTAAAAAATTGTTTGAAATTGCCGTCTCCAACGTCGGTGGAAATTACGAGTCCGTGATCCCGAAGAGTTTGTAGAGGTAGTTCATTTAGAGGACGGTAGCAGGATGTTGTTTGATAACTTTTCTTTGAATGGTAATGGGTTTCTGAAACATCGCATACGATCCAATATATTCGGCATCTTGCATTTATTGTTTTGATGATTTTTTTTTACAGTTCCTATAATAATAGACGGTTTCATTCAAAGTATTTCAAAGCTTTCCTATCTTGTCTCCCGTTTTCTAAGAATTTGGACAATATATTGATATGAATTTGTAAAGGATCTGTAGAATTCTATATTGAAGTTATGACGTCTCATCCTAAATCTGTATCACTGCAGGAAACAGGTTAAGAAGTTAAATTTATACAAAATGGCGACGAAACCTAATGACTTAATTATTCTATATATCACATATTCAGATCTAATGGTAGGCCTGCATATATATTTTACAAATTCCTATTTTTTTTTTACAATTAATTGTAAGTTTTATTCTTTTTTCACAACAGGTAATTATTTGGGATCCTTTTTAATTTTGGTACAAGAACTTATAATCAGGACCAGATGTTTCGTTCTAATCCTAAATAAAATTAACAGATGTTATGTTTTTATTTTATTTTTTAGTTTGCGCCATCTAGCGAAAAAGCTCATCTTTTGTACTTTCCTGCTAATTAATTAAATGTTTCAGTTTCACTTATAAGGCCTAAATTTTAATTTTCAATATTTTAGCATAACAATGCATTCAAAGGTGAATATAGTTATATTTAAAAATGCTACAATTATTAATAATTCAAATATCACAAGTTTTAAAAATGATAGAGCAAGTAAACACTAGACACTAGAGAAAATGTTTACTTACAATGGTTTATTTACTTGGGAATGGACGTGTTTTAGTACCAACGCCGCTTACGAGTTAAATAAAACACCAAATCAAATTTAAAAATTTGGTACGACGGTTTGTTTTAAACTTGACTTTAAAATAACATTGTACTGCTTCACATTTAATCTTATTGCAGCCAAAAATATTTAGTAGCTCAGTAAAATTAATAGTACTTGTTCGTAATATCGCATTTTGAGTAACTTATCTCCCAAGTATGTCTGAAATTCCAGACATTATTGATTTCCCGTAAGGCAAATAAATGTCGGCATTTTTATTCTGGACGTAAAAACAAGAAAGCAATTCCCGTTCTTCGTGAAAGGAACTAAAAAAGCAAAATTCAAAAGACAGTTTAAATTTGGTTCTCGATTGTAATGCTCCTCTCCGTTATGATCTCCACCGGAGATAGAAAACGGGGGAGAATTGTATAAATTTCTTTAATTACTCTATTAAAAAAAAAGCTCCCCTTGTCTCCTCTCCATCTGCATCCCACTTCAAATAGAAATCAATATAAATTTTACCATCACAAAGGGAGTGGGTTAATGCACTTTATATGTCCGGAAATTGCAGTTGTTTTTTTTGTTGTTGTTGTTGTTGTTGTTTTTTTCAATTTCCTTTTATTTTATCTAATTTCAATTTATTTTATCTAATTTCAATTAGAGTAGTGGGTTCAACTAGGTTCCTTCAAATCTTTGGTTGGATTTTAATTCTTTTTTCTTCTTCTTTTTCTTTCCGATGTATTGATTCGATCGATCCAGGCCCAGAAAATTATTAATTTCATCATTTGCAGATGTGGAACTCGTCTAATGAGAAAGATGGCGGTCGCCAGATTCCGTTAAAGACGAAATGAACGAGTTTGGTGATCAAAGCAGCTGCTTCTCATTATTTTTCGCCGATAACTGTAACGCAGGAACAAACACAACATCGTGATGTAGCCAAGAAAATATCTCTGCAATACAAGGGCACAGTCCTGCAACAGGAAGTTGCCGAATGCCTCGGGGCTTTTTCTTGCATTCTTTAGGCGTCGAGGCTCTTAATAGGATCGCATTTGTTTGTTTTACAAGACCTTTATGAAAGCAGTTTTTTTCCCCTCTTTTTTTTCTTTTCTATATGCTTATGAGTTGAAGATTTTCGTAGATTTGATATTTATTAAAAACTATCTTTTCTTATTAAAACAATGTAACGTGCGGCTAAGAATACATACAAATAATGACCAATCATGCACTCTTTAAACATAAAAAAAAATAAAAAATATATATTTTTTTTAAAGTATTGACATGTTTCAGATACCCGTTAAATCGGTATATATCTTCAGAATTATCAGATCTTCAGATTCTGAAGATAGATACCGTTTTAAAGGGTATCTGAAACATGTCAATGCTTTAAAAAAAAATATTTTTTATTTTTTCATGTTTAAAGAGTGCGTTATTGGTCATTATTTGTAACTATTTTTTTTTAGTCTACCTAAATGAAAAACTTGCATTTATACATTACAAGTTCCCAAATTGTTTTTATTTTGTGCTGATGTAATTGGAGATAACTTTATAAAATACTTGAAAAAATAAAACACTTTATTTTAAAGCATTCCAAATAAGCCCAGATAAGAAATAAATTTTACACATAAAAAGAAGAACTTCTTTTACCAGCAGTAAAATATATTATAATAAATAAATTTAATAAAATTTCCATTAAAAAGTTTATTGCCTGATTTGTTGCGTGATTTGTTGGGTGATCTGGACGGTCGATCAGGATGTGGCCAAACAATAAATTTTAACCATTAAATAAAACCTAGTTGCGACCCGTGAAATACTCACGGAAGTAAAACAAATTCCACATTTTTGAAAAACACAAGATTGAAAAAGATGTTCTAAGCTAATTTTTTTAGAAGCCATGACTTCCACAACAACCCATATGTAATTTGAATATCGGCTTATTTGTTAAAATAATATTATAATATTGTTAAAATAAAAAAAATGAGTTACCACTTTCGTAGTAGCGGTTTCTCATTATAAAATATAATGGCAACCTTCTGCCCTAAAAGAATAGGTTCGTCGAAATTGAGGCAATATTAACGGAAATAAAACAAATGCCACATTTTTGAAATATCCTGAAATTTTTGAAAAACACAAGATTGAAAAAGATGTTCTGAGCTCATTTTTTAAAAGCCATGACTTCCGCAACAGCCCTCATATGATTTGAATGACTAAGCAAAATTTTGTTATAATAAAAGAAAATAAAAAATTGATTTACCAGTTTCTACAATAACAATAACGAATGTCCAACAGCCAATACCAATAATCCAGTCTGGGCAACAATGACGGCACGTGCATCGTCATTATCTCCTACTTGTTGAGTATTGAGAGAGCGGCGACACAGCCGAAATTACGTAAAAACCGAGGTTTTACAAACTCTGACAAATTTTGACGCACGAACTTCATGCATTTCAGTGTAAACTTCATTTATGTGGGAAAGAAAATCTCAATACGCTGATAGTAATTGTGAAATCGCGATTCGTTGTGGTGAAATGGAGAAAATAGTAGAGACGCCATCTTTAAACATGAGCGTGGCGTCATGCCTGACGTGTTCCAACGCTGCACTGTGATTGGTTATTTCAAATTACAAATTTACAAATAAGATCCGTACAACTTTCGCCTATTAATAGGATGATTAAAAACTGATTGGTGCTAAGTAATAGCGTCTTATAGGATTTTTTTTCTTAATATTTAAATCGAAAAAAGCTTCACTGGTGAAAATAAATTGGTCGATATTAGTTCAGTAAACTGAAATTCTTATTTCCAAAACTTAACATATTTACACTTTAATTTTATTTATCATTTAAAATGAATGCCCTCTAATATTGGGTACAATCTTATAATGGAACGGCAGATTGAGACTTGTCCTTAAGTCAATGAAATGTATGGTTTTTCTTCACCTGTCAATCTGTGTAATGCACTGAGACTTCATACGCAAGAGATGCCAATGTACGTAACAGCCTTACAACTTTTGGTGTTCTATACGTTACTATATTTAGTTGTAATTTAATTAAATATTAAAGTAAAAGTGCAATATATCATTTTTATATCAATGTAATTACAAATAGATGCGAAATGAAACGTCTTTGAAATTAATCTGATGAAATGTACGTTTCAGTATATCAGCACTGAATATAGCGTTCGCAAAGTGTCCGCAACTCGGAAGCAAATACCGTAACCGTCGCGGTTCCAGCGCAAGGTGTACGTAAATCGAAGATAAGTAAGACCGCGGTATTTACAACTATATACGGTTTGTAATATTATTCTTTACAGGACTTTTAACTGCGAAGGATGACGCATTATAGAAAGATGGATAAATTATCTTTGGGAGTAAGTACAATAGTAAATATCAGTGCTAGTTTTCAAGTTTGATTGGGGTTTTAGGTATTTTATCTAACTGCATCTTTAATGGGAGCTAAGAATCTTTCAATAGCTGTTTCTTTTTTTTTTTTCTTTTTTTTTTTTCTTTAAGATATACAGGATGATCCGGAAATGGTAGACAAAGCGAAGAGATACGGGTTCTAAAGGTCAATTTGAGTTGAAAATGTTCGATGACATTTTGTTGTACGGGCCGTAGTTTTAGAGTTAGGAAGTGAATGCTTTCGGAATGGCCCCTAATCAAAGAAAGCTCAGTTCTGTGTATTTTCAGTATTTTCTTTAATTATTCTACCTGTTTTCAGTCGTGACATTTGTTATCCAGATTGCTTTTTGTAATAAACATTAACCTTATTTACTTACACTTCCTAATGTGAATTGAGCTTTCTTTGATTATGGACCAAGCATTCATTTCCTAACTCTAAAACTACGGCCTGTACAGCAAAATGTTATATAACATTTTCGACTCAAAATAACCTTTGGAACCCGTATCACTTCGCTTTGTCTACCATTTCCGAAACACCCTGTATATTAAGAAACAAAGTTAGCATTGATGTTTTTAGCCATTTTTCTTCTGTAAGTGATCAAAGATTAGTCATTAATAAGTCAGCAAAGATCTTCGCTGATTAGCATTTCTGTTAATCCTTTAATTCTCGTCTTTCGCTGTCACAATTCTTTGAAGAAATCTTCTTACAAAACCTAAGAATGACATCTCAAGATATTAACAGTTAAAACTGTAATTAAATGATGTTTACATTCATATTAAAATATCCGAACAGAGGCGTTTGAAAATCAGTAAATGGCGGAATGTTGACTGCACTGTTCTATGAATGTCACATCCGGTTAGAGCCTTTGGTTACTGAAGGAAGTGCATAAGAATAAGTGATTCAGGTCTTGTGAGCGTTGACTTTTCGAGGAAAAGACTTCGGGATCTCTTTTGTTCGGAACATCTACGTCTTTACTTTACAGCGTTTCGAATACTGATGGCAAATTAACGCAGGCAGAATCGTACGTTTTATTTCACATTTGAAATCATGAGATCGTTCAAGTTAATCACCGTAAACTCATACTAAATTCAGTATATATGAATTACGTATGTATGTTAAACCAGCACTAATATTAAAAATTGACATTTACACCAATTTATTTTAGGATATTACATTTATCACAATAACGAATGCAATCTTTTTTTATATAAAAATAATTTACTTGATATTTTAACAAGTTTTTAGTTGAGTTCGAGTGCTGCACTGACAGTGGAATCAAGACTGAACTTGAGGCTTAAATTGAAGATAATATTTGTAAATGCGAAATGAAATCTTTATATTTAAACATATCAACTCATTGAATCTTATTTTCATTAAACCTATTTTGCTTGGTAGAATCAAGATTCACCTAATATATAATATCTGATTAAAAAAAGAAAGGTTTTAACTTTAACTGAACATTCTGAAGTCTTTATCGATTTATGTATCAATCGTTAAAGAAAAGGAAAGGTGGTAAATTAAAAATAAAGAAAAAGTGTGCCAACAAAAACACAATGACAGACCATATCTCAGTAACTGCAGAAGTAGTATCAGGATAAGACATGATGGGGGATGCCCACTCCCAGCTTCAGTGCAAGACTTCGTCTTTCACATACAGCAACTGAGGAACAATCTGTAACAGTGCTTCTCAACCTTTTTTTGTTTTGTTTTTCGGCGCATTTAAGTATTTGGTAAAAGCCAGTGGCACACCAAACGTTCTTCTCCCAAGGACAGTTTAGAACAGTCTACAGGTCAAGACTAGTCTACAGTGCTAATAGGCTTATAAGTCTGAATCTGAGTTCGAATCCCACAGCCGGTATGGATGTTTTCATTCTATCCTGTGTTTGTCTGCTTCTTCTTCTCTTTTGTCTCCTTCCGACGTTTGTGACATGTTCTAAAGCTCTAAGGTTTGTATCCAGAACCCTACTACAATAAATAATAATAATATTCCACGGAACACCAACTTCTTCGTTGCTTTACTTCAAATAATAGAATGTTTTGATAATCTCAGAATGATTTACATATGAATAACAATCTATTTTAACATTTAAAAATACCCTGAAATGAGGGAAGGAAAAAAAAATCTTTTTTAAGCCAAAATGAATATGAATTAATATTTTAAAAACAAGTCTTGTTAGAATATCGCAGAATGCAGTTTAAGTTTCAATTTATGTAGATTACTCGATGTCAATAATTTAGTCTCTACTACTGTATTTGGCTGTAAGTGAAGCTATATATTTATTAAAGATGATTTCTTAGAATTTCCTTGCGCAGCACTACAGGCAGCCCTTGTTGTACGCCGGTGTTGCGTTCCTACAGTGGAACGCAAATTTACGACGATTTCGTCGTAAATCGAATCAACGTAAAACGAATCCTTTGTAAAATGTAAACAGGGGAGATGCTTCATTCAAAAATATATTGTTTTTATTTAATTAAATTATGTTAATATAAGTTTTTAACACCAAAATTAAACGTAAAATATTTCCGTATTTTCACAGGCCTACTAAATTAACATTAAAAAATAAATAATAACATCGGGAGTTGCACTAGTCAATTTTCTTTTACCAGACATGGGTACGTTTATTTTGAAAAACCTTTATCACTATTAATTGTAATACGTATTTATCACAGCATTCATAGGCAATCAACGCGAGATGATTGAGATAAACAAAAGCGAGAAGGGGAGGAGCCACTTGGACCGAGTGAGCGGAGCCTATACGTCGTCCAAAATTTCGTGGACGCTGAGCCTCCTCGCCCCCTC